>VXBJ01003113.1:830504-897659 GCA_013400055.1 Nycticryphes semicollaris | reverse complement strand
TAAGGTGTGGTTCAGCCCTCTCCTGGGCTACTGAGGGCATCAGGGCAGATGTAGGAGAGAGCTGAGAAGACTGTAGCCCCCTCAGCAGTTTGCACTCAGACCAGGGACAGTGGTGTATCTGCTCCAGTCTGGCATCTCGTGCTGGGGAAGAGGAATAGGACAAACGGGCTCCGCTCTGCTGTCTCCCTTCTCCAGTAGGTCTGAGAACACCAGGCAAAACGCCAGAGGCAGCCAATGAGACAAATTGAGACTTCCCCAGCAAAAAGCAAGGAAGTGTTTTTATGGTATTTGTTAGCACTGTCCTGTCCTTAAAATTCAAATACTTTCCTGCCCAGGTACTGCTTCTGCTTACATCCCACACAGGATGGTCTTTCTCCCAAATGACACCTGGAGGTAAAAGTCTCCTTCGGAAGATGTCTGCCCCACACAATGGAAAGGGTGGGATGGAGAGAGTTCTGGTAATTTTATAGCTGTTTTCATGGCTTTATATTTTGGTTGTAGTGTACAGAGAGTGGGTAGGTGAAAGAAAGAAATTGTAATGCTAAGAAAGTAAATAAATCAGGTGGATCCAGTCATGGAGATAGCAGAATTTCAGCTCAGAAGACAACCTCTATTTCAGGCCTTCTGTCTTTCCTAAAATACTTGCAAACTAGGGAATAAATGTCAACTTTAGGACCCTTACCTAGCGTGAGGACTATCTAGTCTGTTTATCTTAAGGACACAGCCCCTACAGAGTGCTGAAAAGTTTGTGACAAATATTCAATGTAATGCACAATGAGCACTTACAACCCCTCTTGCACGCAAATAAACCCACCCAACCTTCTACATATTCTTTTTCTACCATGGTGCTAAGATACCTGGGTGGATATAATTTACACACAGAAGAGAGAAAAAAGCGCCTGCTTAAAATTCTGGTCACTTCCGTGAAGCGATTTGGTTCCTCAAGAACTCCAAAGAATGAGAAACGGGCTCATCCATGGCACACATGGATTTCCAGGGAGACATGTTCTGCTGCTCCTCATGGACTCCTTGTAGCCATTGCTGTTCAAGCAGTCCTGCCCCAGCGGGCTCTGCAGGAGGTAGAACATGCTTTGCTGTATAAAATTTGCAAGGCTGAGCCATGTGGGGTGTGGGGAGGTAAAGCACAGGGTTAGAAAGAGGGAAGTGATGGAGGTGCTCTCACCCCTACAGAGCTGGGAGCAGGGATTATCTCTGCAGAAGTGGCTCCCTCCTTCCTAGCACAGACCTCGCAGGTAGAGTCTGACTCCTTGATGTTCTGATTAAAAAAAAATAAATAAAAAACAAACAAACAAAAGATTGGAATCACACATGGCATGGGGAACACTTTCATAATACACAGAAGAAATGTGCAGATGATCAGTTCTCTATTTCCTCACTCCCCAGATTGCAAGACTGATGAGTAGGGTACGAGCGCCACAGAATCAAAGGCAAAGAAAAAAACACTAATTCAGCAGCAAGCAATTATATACAAGGAGACAAGACGGCAAGTCAGACCCAGAGGCAGCTCCAAAGCTGCCAACACAGCAGCTGGTACAGCTCCCCCAGGAGCTCTAGGCAGAACGTCTCTGTGGTCGGTCCCCAGCCTCTCCGACTGCCACCGGAGGAGCGGAGGAGTGGCGGAGGAGGAAGAGCAGAGCGCAGGGGCGTAGGTGCCCCCTTGCCCCAGTCTGCCTCCTCTTTGCAGGTCACGGCTACTTAACTGGGGCACAACACATGCAGGAGCACTGCTGAAAATGCATGTTGAAACATATTTCTCAGGGAGGCTCTTAATGCCTGTGAAGAAAACACTCAAATCTCTTGCTGTTAATGGGGAAGACAAAAATGCGTTGCATAAACACGGATTTTATTAGCAGTCATTGAGGATGCTGCAGGATCTAGTGGCTGGAGCGTGTGTAGCTGGGGCCAGAGGGGGCTGCACTCCCCTTCTCCCTCTCCTTTGCTGATGTCGGAAAAGTAATTTCACCTTACAGAACCTCAGTTTCCCCACCTGGAAATTAGGGTAATGATTTGACTGCTTCCTCAGTGAAGCAATTCTAGATCTGCTGAAGGAGAGTGCTGGGTCAGAGGCAAGGATTATTATTTAGCATCATAAATATTAATATTGTTGTGCAATGGGCAGGACTTGCTGAACAGACGACGGTACTTGTTAGAGAACATGCGCCAGAAAGTTTACAGTCTTCACAACACTATACCTATACATTCACCCAACACGATGCGGGACAAATATAGAATGGGATGTATTTTTGACAGCTCCAACACCTGACTGAATGCATGGTCAGGAAAAGAGCTTTTAAGAAGAGTGTGGGCTATGCATACATAGATCAGAAAGTGGCTTCATATGAAAAGGACAGTGCCCCTCTCCGCTCTCTCCCCCCGCCAGATAAATCTGTGAAGGATGGGGTGGAGCAGAGCTTCCAAAAAAAGACATTTAACATTGACAGGAGGGTGAAAACCAGGAGAACAGGGTTAGGGCTGAGTACCAGAGGAAATTATCTCATCAACGCTGCAAGTGATATCTTTCTATTGATTTTCAAATGCATAGATTTTATGGCCAGAAGCAACTGTTTGAAGTGATCATAGTCTCACCTCTTGTACCCTGAAGATCAAAGAATTTCATCTCGTCATCTGAATTAGATTCATTCCATGTAAATAAAATAGTGCGCTAATTATAATTGGTTCTAGGATACAGATTCATCACAGACAAAGACCTGTTCAAGCATGATTCGTAAAGCAAGGCTTTGCTAAAACTTCTCTTTTCGTTTTCGTCAAAACAGGGACAAACCTGGAAATTTCTCCACTTAAGTGTCATGCCTGCATGGTATTTTAGCCATGCCCCTTTCAGTCCTTTGTGAAACAGAGGTCCTGCTGCTGTCCTCCCTTAAGGCAGAGACTCGAGTGATGGATGCTTCTACAGCTGAAGGTGGGGAAGGGTTGCACAACAGACAGTTGACAGTCAAACTATCAACCACTTGCCTGGCCACCACACGTACCAGTACACCGTTTCTTGCAAGGGTGACACGGTACCGGTGTTCACTCCACTCTGGTGTCACCTAAGCTCTTGGGAAAAGCTGGGCAAAATCCCATCCGATAGCTGGGAAATGTGATGAAACATTGAGCCCTGGAGGAACCAAACATCTTCGCAGGTTCAGTCTGTGCCTGATGAAGAGATTCATCTGAAAAGTACAGGGAGCAGGAGGAACTTCTGAGATGCCGAAATATACCATTTCAATATTTTCAAAATAGCAGACCTGAACTTTTTGCTTTGAAATGGCCTGTTTCTGATAAAAAGCACCCCAAAAATTAAAAACAACAGCAACAGCTACAAAAAAAAAAAAATTGGGGAAAAATTACTTTGGAGAGCTCAGTATGCCGGGTATTAAATGGAATCATCATCTTGGCTCAGACTCACTGCTTTGGTCCAGTGAAAATAACTTCATTTCATTTTGTATCACATCTACAGACACAGGCATGGAAATAGTATTGTGGTTTGGGACAGTTTTACTTCTGTGCCTTTCAGCCACTAAAATCAAAAAGGCCATTCTTTGCCCAGTCCCTCTGAAGATACAGGGAGAAAAAAAAGTCAGAAAATACACTAACAAGCAGCAGAAAGCAATATAAAACTGTGGGCATATCTAGCAGTAGGTTTGACAGGGTGAGGCTTGTATGAGACCTCTCTGGAGGAACAGGAAAGCATCAAAGGACTTGTGACCCCTCGCCATGTCATGTTGTGACCATCATCAGAGGCTGCCAATTGCCACCCCTCCCATGTCACCTCTGGCCCTCATCCCAACCAAGGTGATCCAGCGGCTGTATCACTGGCAAACCAGGCACCACTGGAGGCTGCAAACCCCAAAGTCTAAGGATTGTGACAAGGGTGAGCTTAAAACCATCCCCTTCAGCCCCTGGGTATCACTGAGGCATTGTTCAGGTCCATCCTTCAGGGCATTATTATTGAATTCTCAGTCTGTAAAAATAGCCAGAGTCATCAGCAGGAAGGGATGGAAGGAGCCGGCAGCTCCGGCGTGAGCGACAGTGTGCGTGGCACTGCACCTCCGGAGTGGGAGTTTGGCTTCGCAGCCAGCCGCTCAGATCTCATCAGTAGCCTGAGGGGGTTTTCAGTTTGTAACTTTAATCTTTTAATCTGGCTCTCTCCTTGTGTGCGTGGGTGAAGAGCACGCGGTGGTGGGTTAATCCTCCGACGCTTCTCCTTTGCTCACTGCTTGCTGTGCAGTGGACCCACTTTTAGGAGACAATGAAAATCAAGACGATGAGGTGGCAGTGGGCCAAAGGGACCAAGAAAAGGGCTTTCAGCAAACGAGTAGACACAGCACTCCAAATTTCCTGAAGACAAGGCAAGTCAGGGCCAGCAGCAGAGGCCTTCGTTATATGAAGGTGGAGACATGAGCACCAGACACCAGACAATAATTTTAAAAAAAGAAAATTGTAACCTGGCAATAAAAACACACAACTGCAAATGGTGGTGTGTGCTCGCAGTCGAGACCAGGATGGCCCTGCTTACACGGGGGGCTCCAAAAACACCCTCCCCAAGAGCAACATCCCAAACTACTCACAGGAGACCCCAGCATGTGCTCACTCCACAGCTTGGCAGAAGCCTCTCACCACAAGGGTTTAAAGCCAGAGGGCAAAATCTTGACCTTGCAGAGATCAAGGAGTTATTCATTCACCACTTATTTTGCCATGGTTAAGCAGACATCTGAATCCACACTGAAGTAATTTAAAACGTAAGCTGCCTTTCAAATGAACCGTGTGCTTGGTTTTCCTGAGCGCCTGGTACCTTTATACCAAGTGCCTAAATGTGGGGTGCATGAATTTAAATACTCAATACCTCAATTTATCCATGTCTCAATGATAGCTAAGGGTTATTCATATCACAGCATTTTGGGAAGCCAAGCTCGTGTGAAGAAGCCCAAAGCCTACAGGTGAAAGCCTGAGGGAATCGGGAGCAATGATTATCCTCCGGGCCCTTTTTCCAAGTAAGGAGAAGACTTCTGCGCCTCCCAGCTTCTCTCTTGGCAGTGATCTGCATGTAGGCAGTGGTCATAATCAGGAAGTGCCTCCTCCAATTTACAGCTGGTGGTACCACCTGTGCCTCTCCAATTCCAGCCAAAACAACCACCTCCTCAAACCCACTTGTAAGGAAGGGCAGAGGATCTAGCAATGACAACTCAGAGGGAAAAGCAAGACTTGGGTTTAAGTGCTGACATTTTCCTTAGACATATACTGCTGTTTATCAGTAGAGTTATTTTCTTTCTTCTTGTAAAAACAATCGCAGCATCTGATGAGAGAATAAGACCCTGCCATACTGCAACAGGGAGCAACTGATAAGCCACAGGGCAAACATGGGACAACAGGAAAAGGTTAAGACATTCAAATTTGTTGGGCCAACGGTAGACCAACGTATGTGCCTGTGTGGCAGCTGGAATGGAAGAAAGCGGAGTCATTACTCATCACTTCAAGTCTGTCAAGGATTTTCTTTCTGGAAGAAAAACAGCGAGATAGTAGCTGCTGGCAAGGCAGGGAACATTTCTGTGTAATGGAGCTGCAGCTGTACATGTGGGTGTACGTATATACACATTCCTCAGTGGTACTATCCTTTTGTCCCCTGTGCTGGTTTTTCATTGCCAGATCCTACCTGACCTTTCACCTTGTCGTGGTTGAAGCCATCTCCCTCCTTGTGGAGCATCTCAAGAACCAGTTCTGGGTTAGCAGTCATTGCTTTAATCTACTCCAGACCTTGAATGGAGCTCTTTTATTTTGCAAAACCTGAGGCGATTTTAAATTACAGAAATTTGTATGAATTACGTCTCTGGTCAGCCAAAACTAATACCAGAAAGGGAAGTCTTGATGTTCCAACTGATGCAACCAACAGCAAGGCTTCCCTGACTTCCGCAAATGAGATAGCCTGGGCAAAAAGAATAGAGGCCACGGCCTTATGAGCTGGCATTCATTCTGGATTGCTTAATTTTTCCGGATATATGTCCCTTGTGTGGCATATAATGTGTTCCTGCTCTGGTCCTACTGACAAGACTTATGTTGGCCTCTCTGGAGCATGCAGAGCTGAAAGGCACTGATTTTCACATTTACTAAATGTCTGCATTTCCAGTTAATCTGGAGTTGTGGGTGCCAAAACCTCAAGAGAGTCACTTACCCTCATTGCAAATATCATTTCAGCCTTTCTAATGCTACTGGAAAAGTAATAACCTTTTGAGACAACTTATAGGGCACCCTAAAAGCCATATACAGCAAAACCATCAGGATCAGAATGAAAGCCAACAGTTTCTGCTATCAGATAAAACACTCTTTCATCAATGTTTTCTTCTTTTCATTAGCTATTTCTGTTCATCCACTTTATATAGCCTCAAAAAGTTATTTTGGAATGACCTGCTTGCTGCAGGTTCCCTCAAGAGGCCCAACCACCTACTCATCTTTAAGAAAGTAACTTGCTGTTGCCTGGTCCTATAATGACTTACATATGAACCTAAAGCAGGCAGGTTCTCATCTTCCATTTTGATTTTTTTTTTTTAATGGACGATGAAAGCAGTGACATTTCAGCCATACAGCTCCGTAAAGCTTTTGATCTGCAGCTTTTTCAGTCTAATGCCATGTTGACAAACCAGCACAGGGAAAAATCCACTGCACAATAACCAAGAAACAGGCACTTTGCGTTTCAGGGAGTGTACTCGTCCTGTGGCCAAACATCTGTCCAAAAGTATAAAGCAGGCATCTTGCTGTCTTTTAAGGCAGTCTTGCCACAATGCCTGCAAGCCACTCTCCTTGGGAAAGGAGGATGATTGATTTGTGTGTGTGTGTGTGCTAAACTCTGTGTGTTTTCATCAAACTGATCCCCACAACCTGCAGCTGATGATATCCACACAGCACACTCCCATCTCCTAAAACTGGGGGTGTCTTGTCAATGGGATCCAGCACAATGGGGTTTGGACCCATGCTTGGGATAGGCTGGTGCTGCTGACAAACAAACAAACCACAACTTTCTTCCTCTAATTCACAAAGGTAGCTGATCACCTCATGTCCTTGTGTTAAGGCAAAACCCTCTGAGACAGCTGGAAGCACACATCACAGCATCACTGGCTCCGCCAGCTGTGACCAGCCTCATGGCCAGCTCCGCTGGATCTAGAGTAAGGAGTCCCACCTTTTCCTTCTTCTGGCTGCTTCCTTGAGGTAGAGCAGCAAAACTGGTCTTCTACTGCTATGTGACCCAGGTGGTGGTGCCTCAGAGAGCAGCAGTGACAGACGGTTGAACTGGAACAGACTAGCCTCGTGATCCCTCAGAAAGCAACTGGTGGGCAACACAGGCATGTGAGACCTAGGTTTTACCAACGGACAGACAAAAGGGAAGCCTGCGTCTTGCTTTCCTCTGTGCAAATTTGACATCAGTAAGAAAGGTCACATACAGGTATTGAACACAACTAAAATACATGCAGAACCTCTTCCAAGGGGTTTGCAAAGAAGAAAAGAAAAAAAGATCTGGTTACCTTTGAGTAATATGTGGATTGCTGCCAGGTTCACTCCAATAATCACTGTACAGGCCTTTTGGTTTTAAAAATTAGCTGCCAGCTTTTCAAAGATAGAATAATATATGATCTTCTTAAGGTGCTGATCCATCTTAAGGTGATGAGTACTAGCAGGGGAGAGGGTGTCATCTCTTACCTAGCATTTCCTGTAATGAAACTTTGTGTTGAGGTGCTTTGATCTTGCTAAACTTTAATCATTTGGATTCAATTTTTCCATGCCAGGTATTTACCTTGAGTTGATCTTTTTAAAACCAATACATCTTCGTATATGTTTTCAGAAGTCTTGCTTCAGCATCCTGACTATACGAAGACATTGCAATTGCTCACTAGACCCACCACCTGCAGGAGCAGGTATAAGTAAGTCTGGTGTTGCTCCACAAAAAACAGAGAACTAGAGATGTTACATAATACATGTTTTAACAAAGATGAATTTTTTTTGGGGCGGGGATGAGCTGTTTTGCTCATTCCACAAGCCTTTTCTATAGTGAGACTTATTTTTAGCATTGGCAAGACCTAGCTCATCAAGTTAACATACACAAAAGGTATTTTACAATAAATTAGTATCTCAGTTCATTACATCGTGTGGAATTTTGCAGCCATCTGAAAGCAGGACATGTGTAATTTTACATGGAAGGACGCTTCAGGGGTGTTATTGACCTTTCACACATACTGCTAAAGGAAATATCAGATGGCAGATCCTACAGAGTGGTGGGGAACAAGAAGGTGAACGCTCAAAGGTTGCTGCTATCCATCTCCCCTTAACATTGCACACAGAAGTGGATTAGCCTCTAGATCAACCACTACAAGGTGCTAGAAGAGGAGCCTGTCAGCCATGTGTGGTGGTGAGCACTGCTTTCTTCCTGCCGCGTAACTAAGGAGCAGGGTTTGGGGTTTCCTGCTGTCCATCGTATGGCTGCAGGCAATGGTCTAGTTCTGAGGCATGTCACTGAAAACATCGCGTGCAGTTTTAACTTAGGGTGATTTGGGTTTCTTTTCTTTTTTTCCATTCTTTGTTTTTCCCCTCCATCAGGAGCTGGTTAGAGGGAGGATGAATTGACTGAGGGAAAGAAAAAAAATGTATGAAAATGGGAACCTGAAGAAAGTAGCAAGGAGAAGTCATTACAAATCTATTTAATGGCAAGAGCATTTCAGGTTTTCCAAGAAGCAGAACTATTCCTCTCTGTGCCACAAGCAAAATCGCTCAACTACACTATTTTTCCTCCACTACAAACCAGCCTAGGTATAGATTTCAACCACATAAGCAAAGAAAAATAAAAAATAATTGTTTCCCCTCATTTTTTTTTTCACCAAATATTGGCAAAAAATGGCACATAGTTTTCCTATTATTTGAATTTGCTTTTCTTTGTGCCAAAAGTAATTTCTGACCTCCAATACGTGCTCCAAAAATGGTGACTGAAGTAGAGACTTTTCCTCTGGTTATGGTTTATGGTCACAAGAGACCCCCTGCCTACTGCTTTCCTTCAATTCCTTCTTGGTCTTTAGAAATTTCTGGCCAACAAAGAAACACAATACCTGGGAAGTGGAACCACAGTGTTTCAAGGAAAAGAAAATAAAAGGAGAAGGATTTCAACAATTACAGTGGCATAAGAATATGGGGGGGAAAAAGTTGCAAGGCCAGCCCAGCACTTACCCACAGATCCCAGCAGTAGTTCCCGGCAGGATTTATTCTTGTAATAAAAATATCCAGGGGATACAGGTATCCTAACACTAGAGAAGTAGCCGCACTGGTAGAGCAGAGTATATGAACACGGTGTCACCTACCTGCCTGTTTGGATCGCTCCAGGCAGGGAGCAGGTTCTGTGGGATCCCAAATGGGCAATTTCATTAGCACAAGACTTGGGAGCAGATGAAAGCTTGTTGGGTCCACCATCCCCCAACATACCTGCTGGAGAAGTTGAGCTGGTCTAGGGTGGGGAAATTAACTTTGCTAGATAAAGGAGTGGTATTAAAATCTCCATTTGCCTGGAGCAGTAAAGAAACCAAGAGAAGGAATAGCGACTCTCCAAGGGATACAGCTGCATGCCACTCCTTTTTGAGGGTGAGCTGCGATATTTCACTCTTACCTCTTGAATTCATGCCCAGGGAATTTATAAAATAGAAAAACTATGGGGGGTTATTATTTATTTATTTTTACCAACCCATTATGCAGCATTCTTTATCTGTGATTTAATAGCTCTTTTACCATTTGCAACTTCTGTGATTTCAACGAGAGAGAAAAATGTGATAGGATTTTGCATGACTCACAAGTCTTGTGAAATACTTAAAAATGGCTCATCTTTCAAGCTTTTAACCAGACTGAAGCAGAGTAAAAACCTGAATTTTGCAGAATAACCTGGCCACCAAGGTTCCATAAAGCATACTTCGTGCTTTTTAATGGTGATTTTCCTCTGAACATAAAAACTGCTTGGGAAAATTTGGCCAATATGCATCTGAAAGGTGTCTTTCTACATTCTTTGGTACATTCTTACATGCCTGCAGAGATTCAGGTCTGGTTTTTGTTTTGTTTTTTCCTCCAATCATGGCCAAATTTTCAATCAGTAATGTAGATCTGCAGATCTAGGTTTACTAAGCTAATAAGATATATTACCTGAAGCTTGCACACACAGTTACTCTGCTCTCAACTGAGCCCCATTCTCAGTTTCTGGAGCCAGGCTCTCAGCTGGCATGAATCTGCAAAGGGCCACCAGAAATCTGATTGCCAGAGATGTCTCATCTTCATTTTTAGTAAGCAATTGCCATATGGATTTTCCCTTCTGCTTAGCTTTGATCTACTTGTGTCCTTTCTCTTGCTCCCTTACCTCATTATCACTTATGAGGTACTTAGCCTGGTAATTGCCAGGACCTCCTTGATGAGAGGCAGATGAAGCACAGCTGCAAGCTCCTCCTGCCTTTCTATACCCATTTTCATAGCACAGATACTCTATCCGTTGCAACAGCGATGCTCTGTGCATCACAAGCACTGAGCCCATCTTCTGTTTGCTTCCTAAGACACCAGTACCCTCTCTTTGATCTTTCCATCCATCTCTCTGGTCATAGGAACATGACTTTGGAGCTTTCTAGTTTTCAACTGCCTGCATTGTTGACTGCATTGCCAACCTCAGCCACGGGCTCAGCAACTTCCCCTTGGACAGAGAGGCACTGTAAGGAGGAGATGGACTAAAGAGATGGCATGAAAGAGCAGAGGCATGTCCCTGGAGATTGTCCCTCACTGCGACTTGGAAAAAGAAAACCTGTGACTGACGCGCAGAGTAATAGGTTACTGGCTCCGAATGGTGGCATCTGAAAATCCTGACCTTTCCCATGGTGGGGAGAATTGTTGTGCTGCTGTTCCGAGTAACTCTCCTCTGAGGTTTACTAACAACAATTAGTAACAATAACAATGGGTTACATGGGTTACAGAACAAATTTTGGTTTCTGACTATCATTCAGCAGGGAATGAAACATATCATAACTATCTCTTTTCGAAGTGCTGGAAAAATGTGTCATAGTTAAGAATGAAAGTATTAGGCAGATGTGACATTTAATATCTGAACTGCCATCAGACAGGAAATTGCATTGTTAAATTGCATCATTACCTAAGTTAATATAAAAAAAAAATAAAAATACAAGCTTCACAGTGAGCACCAGGGGCCAGCTTCATCCCTAGTGCAGCACTGTTTGCTGAAGCTCCCAATATCTGATGGGGTTTCCCATAACACAGCATCCCTTCAGTGGCAGGCCTGTGGCTGGGAACATGAGTGGACTTCACAGAGGGTTCCTGTACAACTGCATCAAACACACTGTGAGTTTCTAGGCCAAACTATACAGGGTGACAAACCAAACGAAAACTAAGAAACTTTCCAAACCAAACGAAAGTCATCTCTTCTCCCCCCTCCCCCCAGAGTCTTGTCTTTGAAATGTCTTGCTGTGTTTGCTTCAACCTTTCAGCGCTGAAAAGGCTTCAGCACACAAGTAGCAATCTGCAGATGGATGGACTTAGTTCTGGCAGAGCTGGATGGAACAGGAAGGAAGTTAATGGGGAAAAAGTTTCACATTTCAGTAGACAGAGACAAGCATTTCTCTATAGTAAGACAACAGGATTTGACGAAATTTCTTGTGTTTTAAGCTTTGCATGCCTTTCTTAATAAAAGACTATGCTCTCTTTCTCCTTCCGACAGGGTGCATCATGCCTCCGATAAAACCCTTTTGAAGAACAACATGCACACACAGTACAATCTGACATTATTCCAGTGCTACAGGGAACATCTTGAACATAATTGCACCACATGGAAGTTGACTTGCTATGAGAAAAACACACAAAAAAGCTTTCACAACAAATCTGTAAACACATTTATGCTCCCAATAGCCATGATAAATCCAATTAAACATCCAGGATTTGTGCTACAAACTGTCACTAAAGAAGTTAATGCAGCTTCTGTGGCAGGGAATATATCAGCTTTAAGCAAGAAATCACAGTTCCTAGCTGCCTGAGGTTCACAGTTTTGCAGTCAGGCTTCATTTGAGAAGATCAGCAGCTGAACCAAGACTCCTTAGGCCCAGTTCACTCATATCCCGTATACGGTGGTACTGCATTGCCTCACTGTTTTTCTGCCTACTCCTGGTATCACCTTTACTCTGCCCCACATAGCTCCTTCAGGATGCTCTAACACCTTTTCCAGCAGTGCTGGTAATAGGGCTGAGGACACCAGAAGGACGCTTGCTTGGCTTTGTTACAAGCATATTTTCATTTCAGACATGATGCCGACACTTGCAGTAACAGAAAGTACCAAAAGTCAAATATGGTCCTGCAGATGCATGTGCCGTGCCCCTCATAATACCAGTAAGCCAAATGTCAGGGTACGGTTCTACCAGTTGTAAAAGCACAAGTCTTTAATGTGAAATAACCCACTTGCCAAGGTGTTGTTCAGCTTCCCTGTGGTTGTTAAAAAATGTGGTTAGTGCCAATATGCACACTTCTAAACCAACTTAAGCAGAAGGCCTGGTTCTAGTCTGGTGCTTTGCTCCCAGGACACCAAAAGGACAGAGCTATCACAAAAGAGGAATTATTTCAGCCTGGAACTGAAGATTTTCTTTCCTGCAGATGCCAGTACGGAACAAAGGAGGAATGCTGCCTTTACACTGGAAAGAACACGGTGTATTTCAGCATCAGGGAGCAAGAAACTCTGTCCAAAGAATATCCGCTTCCGAGGAGCACCAAGTGAGGTTTGTTACCCATGCTGAAAATGACTACTACTAAATCTATAACAGCACAGCATCTATAATACCATTGCTTTGCATCACAATCACCAAAGCAATTTAAATCTCATCAGTATTTCTCATGAGGGAGGAAAATCTATTTACGAGTGCCCAGAACAAGAGCAGCAGTGGCTGGTGCAGGCGCCTGCTGAGAGTTTATCCCAGCTGGACACTGACAGGTGGTGTGGTCTCAGCACTAGGCTCCATTTCTGGGCATCCCTACCGCACATTAGCCTTGAAGGTAAGACTTCAAAGCTTAGTGGTTAATTATCCTTCAAATAAAGGGAGCGCAGTGAACCCAAATGTGTTCCACCCTTCTGCTAGAAAAGGCCGAGGAACACTAGCCATTGTTCCTGTGCAGTTCTCCCCATCGCCTTTTCCCCAAACTGCTAGTGTTTATGCACACCATCGGTAACCCCTTCACAACCTTCTGATTTCTGATATTCTTCCTCCATGTTCAGCAGACATAGCAATGGTCTCTCTCAAGGCTGTGGTGCTATGAGTCACCAAAAAAGAAACTAATATAGCACCTGGCATCAATGCACAGCTATGAAGTAAACAAGCAATGGGAAACCTTTACAGACAATTCTACCCCTACATAACAATGGCCAATGAGTTTGAGTATTGCAAGTTTTGTTCACTTAGAGATGTTTTAAAGGTGTCTAATTCTCCGTAAATGGCAGTACCTTGTCTTTCTCCAAAAATTAACATTCTTCAGAAGGCGTCCCATGGCCATCAGAGATCAGTTCAGAGATCGTGGGTATTTTGTGCTGGAAGATGCTGTTGCTGACAGTGGGCAGGATGGATGGGAAGGGCAGGAGCAGAACTGGGCCACCAGCAGCAGTCACCCACCTGTGGAGAAGCATCTTCCTGAGCCTATCTCCACCTGATGCCAGTGGGCACTGCTCCCTCCCCCCAACTTTAAGCACAACCATGGATGTTTTTATTCCTGTCCCTTCTGCATCCAGGTAGCTGGAAAAGCCTGGATCTTCTCTCCCTACTCAAGGGCTATAGAGACATATATATGAACAAATTAAGAAATGGACAAGTGCTAGCTGTGTGATTTTAGCTTGCTGAGGTTTTTTGGGCATCCAAGTTGCTGAAGCCACACCTGCCTGGCTCACACATTGTATGAATGTTTGCAGAGCTGCTGGCCACCTTAAGCAACAGTGATGAGGCTCAAGTGCTTTATGAGTGTTTCCAGGTGTGTCTGAGTTGTGTCTGACCTCCTTAGACTGCAGTCTGGCTTATGGCGCTGGCAGGATCCCCTGGTGTGTTTGGTACTTGCAACTTCTTTGAAGCAGGGAATGGCATTTGCCAGCTTACCAGTTCTGTGGTGTGTTGCTCCACCAAGGAAGCTTGCTTGGAGCTAGGAACTGCCAAAGGTCCGAGTCAGCTGGCAAAGAACACCTGCCTATGGATGCTTTCCTTTAGAAATACAGCTCTGGGAATTCAGTCTTGAGGTTTAATGACACAGAAGAAAAGCTGATGCTTCCAGACTAGACTGCTTCTGAGATTAAAAGCTTAGAAAGGTTTCCTTCAGGAGTGAAAGAAAATGTTGAACTCAAAAGCTTACTCTTCAGTTGACTTTAACCCTTTGACATCTAAGTGGACAAGCATACATACAAAATATCCCTCTGCTTTAATACCCACGTTATAGAACCAAAAGGGACAGAAGAGCACTGTGCACCTCTGGCATCTCATGGAAACAGAGTCACTCTTGTGCCTCCATCTCTCCTGTGTTTTCTGCAGTAAATGTATACATAGTCCAGCACATCTAACCCTTAGGTGAGACTGGCCAGGATGCCACAACCTTTAGCAGATTCGTAACCAGACTGAACATGGCTCCACATACTGAAGAAACAGGAGTTATGGAGTAGATGGCAGGAACCACAGGGACCAACCCAGCCTCTACCTGAGCTCTCAGAAGGTGGTCTCAATCTATGGGTTGTGGTAAATGACACAGTACTGTGAAACAGGCTGTCTCCCTGCACAGCGTGCTTGTCCTTCCCCAGTCTCAACTAGCCAAGAAGAAGTTACAGCTCTCACTAACTGCTAATGGCAAGGACAGGGCTTTCCTGCTCTTTCACGCTCCAGAGCCGTGCCCTGCAGTCACGAACAGCAGGATTTTTGCACAGGCCAGGCAGCAGCCGCGGCATCGGATGAACTTCACCAGCTCCGGCAGAAGCAGAACAGCGGGGCACAGACAGCGAAGTGCAATGCTGTAAAGCCCTAGGACAAGTCCCATCGCAAGGGCATTTGGCAAGTATCTCTGCTGCATTTGGCACTGGATCCAAAAACTAAACCCTGCTAGTACTTTGAAGAAAACACCTCTCACCTTGCCATCCCATTTCTTTAAATTATTCTTTCTTATCCTGTCAGAATAGATGCCAGAGCTGGAAACCTTCCTCTCAAAGTGAGTACAGAGTGGGGAAGAGTATTACTTTATGTTTGTTTTATTCCTCAGCTCTCTTGAAGCTTCTCTGGCCACTGCCAGATATAGGAGCCTGGGCTTGTTCAACCTTTCATCTGAGTCAGTATGGCAAGTCTTTACCTTTACTTTCCAGCTGGCGTGAAAGGGGGAAAAAAGCATTTGTATTCTGCTGCAGTCACCGTCATGAAAATCCTATTGTTGTCAGCAAGAGCTAATATGAATGCCGGTAAAGGCTGAAATGACTGCAGCAAGGGAGTATTTGTAAAGACCTATTTGGGGCACATCCTGTGTTCCTTAAATGCCTGCAGGAGCGGCTGTGACTAGCAGGGGCAAAATGACTGTACATCCTGGCTCTCCCTACCTAGGCGTTCACACATGCACCAAGCATCTCTTGCTTACTGGTATTTTACAAAAGATAGCCCTTTGAGCATATTAACTTGCTTTAGGGAAAGACACCAGAAAATTGCCTATGGGTAACTTACAATGTAAATCCATTAATCAAGCAAAGCCACTCACATAGCTCTATCTAATCATTCAATAGCACTTGTTTCTTAGTAGTCCCTCCCGTGTTTATATTTAGAAGGAAAAAATGCAGCAGTCAAAAAATTCTGAGTTGATAAGGGAAAAAAAAGTCATTAAGCAGCCTGTCTGGAAATGATGGGCAACAAAGATGATTAAGGGACTGGAGCATCTTCCTTATGAGGAAAGGCTGAGAGAGCTGGGACTCTTTAGCCAGAGAAGGGAAGGCTGAGGGGAAACCTTGTTAATGCTTATAAGTATCTGAAGGGTGGGTTGAAGGAGGATGGAGCCAGACTCTTCTCAGTGGTTCCCAGTGACAGGACAAGGGGCAATGGGCAAAAGCTAGAACACAGGAAATTCCACTCAAATATGAGGAGAAAATTCCTTTACAATGAAGGTGACAGAGCACTGGAACAGGTTGCCCAGGGAGGTTGTGGAGTCCCCTTCTCTGGAGAATTTCAAGACCTGCCTGGATGCATTCCTGAGTAATGTGCTCTGGGCAATCCTGCTTTAGCAGGGGAGTTGGAGTAGATGGATCTCTAGAGGTCCCTTCCAACTCTGACAATTCCATGATTCCATGAGATGAATATAAACTTTATAATGAAGGAGGACTCCATCTGAAAGCAGAAAAAGCAGAAATTGAAAAACACCAGAAATGCTGGGAAGGGGGAGGGGGGGGGGATGAATGCCAAGCTGCCATACTTTGCCTATTGCAATTGCACAGCAGTGGATTTCATGTGGGGATGGGGTGAAGGGGTACAGCAGTGCATGGGTACACAATGGCAGGCTACGAAAAGAAACAGGCTCTGGAAGAGCAAGGAGAAAATTTTCAGGTAGTTTGGAAGTGGTGGGTTATGGGTGTGCTAGCAACAGCCAGCCTGAGGTGGACCAGAGCACGCATGTGAAAGAAAACAGGAAGCAGCGAGACACCAAAAAACTTAACAGGTTGAATGGCAGCAGAGAGCCACAGCCTACCTTTGTGTTGTACCCGGGAGCCATAATAGGGTCTGTCCTTCTCGGGCCTTCATGCCAATAGGGTGGCTTAGGCTGCCCTGTCTTTCTCACTGTTCACTTGATTAAAGCCAGCAACAATCATTTAAAACACAGTCTCTCCTTGGCACTTTGCTGGGCAATGGCAGCAGGTCCCTTGCATTCCCCCATCCTCCATTCCTTTGCCAAGGCAGGTTACCACCTCTCTGAGATTCCTGGGGAGCATTTTCTCATGTGAAGCCTCACAAGAAGCTTTTGACAAAACTGGCTATTAAGAAATTACTCTACTCAAGCTCAGAGCATCAGCATAAAGGACTAGGTTTTGAGCCAGTTTAATCCTGTTACTGGCTTGTGGGCAGGCCCAGTTCAGAAAAGGCCTATGAAACACACACCTGGCTGATAAAAAGTCCTCAGTTTTCTCCAACCAGTGTAATGACACAACAGCAACTGCAACAGCGTTCATGCAAAAATGTGATTACAAAGTAATTGAAGACCTTATTAGACTCTTCTTAATATAAAACAGCATCCCTTGATCTAAAAGAGCTTGTCAGGCTCCTCTGACAATACAGAGATTAATCATGAAGGTAGTTGAGCACCACAGGACTAAAATTTCATTTCAAGAACCATTGGAAAGAGAGTAATTCTTTTCACATTTGTTTTACTCTGCTAGCAATTCATTTTTCCAAGAGTGCTTTGTCAAATCCCAGAACAATCACTGGAGGCTACTGTAAAATTGTAACAACAAGTTAATACAAAGGTAAAGCTGAAAGCACAAGACAGATACATATGCACTCATCTATAAAGAAAACATCATTCCCATGGCCTTTTTACAAAACCATACCACCACCTGTGGCTTCTCATAGCAGACACAGGGGTGGACTTTATCCATTAGTTCTCTTTCCTTCCCAGGCTCTCAACATTTGTTTTTGAAAATCAAACATGGAACCAGGTTTTAAAGTTGATGACAGTGGGTATGTTCTCTGTTTCTCCACAGGAGGGATGCAGCAAGACAACTGGTCCTGCAAGGTGATGACTTGCCTGTCTCTCAGTGGTGAGGGCTGTTCAACTGCCAGTGAAGTCCTGGGCGCGTGTCTGAGTCTATCATTTGGCACACCAACATTAGTGGTAGGGCTTGGCTTTTGTGATGTGGTTATTTGCCAATGAAAGCCCAGGCTGGGATCACGAATCTGTTTACCACAGACCATCCATGATCAAAAGAAAGTGAGAGATTTTGGAAACTACTAAGCTGAGCTACATATAAACTAGTGGCCTAAGAGCCAGAAGTGGTAATTTCTGAGCCCGCCCATACAACTACCTGCTGTTTTCCAGCATCTACAACCACCTGCCTAGGTTACCCTTCACGCATCTTTTCAGAGGGACTGTCCTTCCTCACCACACTGGGATAGGTACAGGCTCACTCGCAGCAGTACTCCCATCTGTCCTACGCCCAGCAAAAGCCTCTCATAGAAGAATAGATTTTATTTTAGGATTTTATTAGCGTGCCAGTAACCAACCATAAATGCGCTTTTCCTTTTCACTGTACTAGATGTTATTAAAGAGTACTGGCTCCTTTCACATCGTTTGCTCTACCATGGAGCCTCCTCACAATGTGGGACCTTTCCCCACAGATAAATCCATGTAAGGTATTAGTGCCTGCACAGCACAACAGGGCAGTCTCCCAGCTGCTCTTAGGCTACATCATTGCTCCTTTAGATAAGTAACAAGATCTCTTATGCTTAAAAGTGGATGTTAAGAGGCCCTTGAAAAACGAAGCCTTTAACATATTAATCTGAGCAAATTTAACATCATCATAATAATTAAAAAAAGCTGGTGGTAAAAAAAAAATTAAAATTACTCCCCTTCTATTGCAGATTGAGAGTGAAGGGGGAATCCAGTCAGATTCATATCAGTGCTTCTTTGCTATATAAATAGCTGCAATTGGCATGCTAAAAATAAACCACACAAATATTAAAGGCCCACGGCTACTTAACTTACTGTTGTGCTTACTTACTGCTTACTGTTGCATAAATCAGGAATACTACCAAAGAGATCAATGAATTTACAGCAGAATAGTTTGCAGAAGTCGGAGGGACTGTGTTTCCAGCAATTGCAGACAAGTCCTCCTGTGACTGAGCTTCCCTTCCTCCTGACCTACAGGTCCCTTTGACAGCAATGAGTAAAGGAACATAGGGTTAAATGCCAAGAAAGCTGAGTAAATCAGAAGCCATCCAAGAAGGAAAAAGCTGCTTTACTCAGAGAGGTTTTATCTAAAAACATTCAGATTGCACCTATCTCAGAAACGCTTGACCCCTGCCAGTGATATGATGGGAAAACATCTGTTATGACACATAGATTTTCAAAAGCCTGGACAGCTAGAATAAGTGTCTTGCACTTAGATAAAATAGGCAAAGGTTTATGAAAAACCAGCATAATAATAATAATAAAAAAAGGTCCTTTTGCCTACTCCATAAGACAGGACAGAAGTAACCTTGTAAAAAAGGCATTTATCTTTTTAATGTTTCAGCTTAGCCTGAATAAGGACCGCAAAAGATATCTACTACCTAGAGCAAAGAAATATTCCTAGTGGAGCAGCACCTAGTTCAGTACCTATACATGTCAAATAAAACAGCGATTGCCACAAAACTACTGTAAAAATAAGTAGCTATACTTTTCTTTTGTAGATAATTTTTCTCCCCCCAAAATAATTCAGTATTTTGCCTGTGTTATACTTCAGACTAATGCACTCCTGAAAAAACAGCTGGAGATGAACAAAATAGTCTCAAATGGCTCTTCTATCTAATTTTAACTCTAAGAGACCATTTTACATCAAGTAAAAAGACAACATAATGTACCCGATAATAAATCACATTATTTGCAAGGGCACTTACAGAACACGAATTATTTGTATTACTGGAATAAACATTCAATGGAATCCACCAAAACATGTGAAATTATTTAAAGGGAAATACAGTAGTTCTCCATCTTGAATAAACCAAAGAAAAAAGCCCTGTGCTTAAGCACGTATAGTTATTGTGTTATTCTGATTACACGGGAAAACTAAAGACACAAAGACTGCCTGTTTTGCTATTTTTTTCTTGCTTTTCCAGGAAACCAAATATTAAGTACCTGGCTTACAAACCTCCTCCAGCAGTTGATCCCACTTCCTTTGACGTTCACCTCCTACGAATGACACAATCCAACGCCCACGTGCCAGCTCTAAGAAAGCAAGAATGCTGTGGCTTCAACAAACCTCCATCCACTTGGGGCTGGCCAAAGAAAGATAAAACACCCTGACACTCTGCAAACGAATTATACCCATTGCTGATGTAAGAAGGGGGATGGGAGAGCAAAAGAGGGGGGAGGGAGGAATTAAATAAATCACAGGAAGCATCTTTAGTCATCCAGAACACGTGTTGAGATTTTAATGGCACACCTGGAAATTAAAAGCCTATACTAGCTCTAGTTAGAAAGCAAACAGTAGCCTGCAACTGGGCAATGAGCATCACTTTTTGAGGTGGGAACTGGGACCCTCAGTGCCTTGTCCACGGCTTGGGCTTGCTGCAAGGGAGAGGGCCTGCCTCCAGCAGCACTTGGGCCTGTGGTCAGCAGGACATCCAGGAGTGCAGAGGACTTCCCCACCCACGCCTTACAAAGCTCTAGCCTATTTGTATGGCTGCGCAGTCAAATA
Source organism: Nycticryphes semicollaris (assembly GCA_013400055.1). NCBI lineage: Eukaryota > Metazoa > Chordata > Aves > Charadriiformes > Rostratulidae > Nycticryphes > Nycticryphes semicollaris. Next base: position 877,198 of record VXBJ01003113.1, on the reverse strand, counting down.
AAATATCAGCACTCAGTAGGTGGGGTTTTTGTGGAAGAGACAGGATTCAACAGCACAAAGAGGATTTGGTATTACATATTTAACATTGAAGTCAGCTTTTAAGCAGCTAGACAAGGGCATTGCAGATGATACTAAGAAGTGTTTCAAGAGTTAGAGTGTATTGGGTGGCATAAGCCAGAGCTGCAAAAGCCTGAGAGGAAAGCTCACGCTGGGGACATGGCTCAGGCCGCTCATCTGCTGCTTTCTCAATTACCGAAGTGGCATTTTGTCAAAAGCATGGAGCTTGAGAGCCCTGCACGCTGCATCTCAGGAGAGTGACCTATTCCTAGTACTGCCACAATACCTGCCTGCCACAGCCAGCTATTCCCCTGAGCTCTTCCAGCAAAAGCTGTTCTCATTCAACTCTCCCCAGCTTATAGGACCCAAGAAGAGCAGAGCTTCCACGAGCCGAGCTGCACCCATAGGTATCCTCCCCCTTCTTGGATCATCTTTGTGAGCAAACAGTTAAAAATACTACCTTTAGCTCAGAACCCAAGCTTTGGCCTAAGCAACACCACCATTAAGGAAGTCAAACAAACAGGAAGCAAGGAAAATGTTGCATAATTACTCAGAGCTGTCCTGGAAGGAGGGCTGTAGAAAAAGCACTGAGTTTCTTTTATTAAGGGTTTCTTACTGCAGTAGAACACTGCCTAATAGCTGCTATATCCTGCTTGAGCAAGTACATTCTCCTTGGAAATCAAGCAAAGGTTTCTAATCGTTTTTGACAGAGTGCAGTCCCCCAAAGCTACGTTTTCCATCTGATTCATGCTGTCTGACTGTAACCCTACGACATTTATTGAAAGTTAATTAGCGGTGAAGTGCAAAGAGCTCTAGGAATGAAAATACAAGTGAGAGCTGTACGTGGAACGTCTCCTTTCCCAGAAAAATACTGTCAAGAAGGTTGCCATAACCCCAAAAATACTGCAAACTGAAAACATGAAAGGGATTCCTCTAATAACTTGGCTATGACTGTCCCTTGCTGTTTAGATGCACAACCAAGAGGTAACATATTTCTAAGGGTTCATTAGGGAAGCAGGTAAGCAAAAAAATCCAGCATTTCTTCCTTCACCACATTTCCTAGAGAAAGTACCTGAAAATTACATAAAGACAACACCCAAATTACATAAAGACAAATAAAGATATAAATCAATCGCTGCTTCCTTTGGAGACTGAGGTTTGTCAGATGTTGCACATGCTATCAAATCCCAACTATTTTTGCCCTTATTCTCCACTTCCTTGGTACTTGCAAGGAGTAATCCACAGTTACATGCGTGCTCAGCCAGCTCGGAGCGGGTGTAGGAGGCGAGGAGAGCCGCAGCCCCGCACCACCCACTCCCCACAGATGTAAGCGCCGAGACAAGGTGTGAGGCAGTGGGCAGCCCCCTTCAGGTGTTAAAAAAGCCCATCCTGGCACCCCAGGGAATTGGACCCAGCCCTAAACAATCAAGAAGTAAACCCAAAAGCAACCTTCATGCAGAGAAACAGCATAGTTTTAAGAACAAGAAAGGGAATGCATGTAGTGAAGCAAGTAGGTTGGAAAGGCCAAATGTAGGGATCAGTATAAAAATAGATTTTGGTGATGCCAGAATGTCTTGGCAAAATTGTGCTTATTGATTTTCGTAGAATAGGAAAAAAGCTTCAGCCCTTTCCACCCCTGACTGCTGACTGTGACTCACAAGTGATCTAAAATGACTGCAATGAGCAAGCGGGGACCAGGCTGAGTTCGACCCAGCTCCTGTGTTCACAGTGTTGATGGGAAATGGCACATCCTGCTCCGGGCTCTTCTTCAGGCTGCCTAGAAATATACAGAGGACCTAAGAAAATTCACTTCCATCAAAGTACCTTGCAACATTCCACTGGTGGGGATGCCTCTTGGTGAGCAGATGGCTGTTGTTGGGGGGCTAACCCCAGCACTGCCCGCTGTGGGCATGCTGGTGACCTGGATTGGCCTCTCCTTTGGGCTGGGTGGGGAAGGGGACATGGGGAACCAGGTGCATTGGAGGGCAAATATTAACTCTGCTCTGTTCTGCTGCGGTGGAAGTGTTACCAGCTGCTCACATTTGATTTTGGACCAGTTTCTGTCTTGGACAATAAGGGCGGTCAACGTTTTTCAGCCAGCCAGGCAGCAGCAGGACCGCAACCTCAGGAAACACTTTTGCTGAGCCATTACATCCATGGGTTTTTTCTTTCTCTTTCCAAGCACAAGACTCCAAACTCCCCTGAAGCCCTAAAACACAAGTAGGAGAACCAAAAGTTAGCGTGGGAACAGCCAGAAGAGGTGCCGAGGGGGGCGCGCCTGCCTCTGCACAGGCCACTGCCCGAGGCCAGGCCTCCCGCCTGCCCCCCGCACAAGTATTCAGCATAAACTGGGGTGAAAACCCGGCCCGGAGCAGGTCACCGCTTCAGCCCTGCCGGGGGAGGAGAAGGAAGAGGAAGGCGGCGGGGGAGCGCAGGGCCGCGCCGCCCCTTCCCCGCACCGGGGCCCGCCCTCGTCGCGACCGTTGGGGCGAAGCCGGAGCCGGCTGCCGCCACATGCGTCCGGCGGGGCCGCCCCGCCACCGCGCCCGGCCGGTGCCAGGGCTGCTCCTCCTCCTCCTCCTCTTTCTGGGGCTGGTCCGGGGCAGCGGGGAGGTGCCGTCAGCAGGTACTGGCCTTCCCCTTCCGCCCCCCGGGGGGAGGGGGGGTCCGCGGCCGGGACTACGCCGCCGGCGGGGCAGAGCAGGCCGCAGGGTGGGCAGCGGCCTTGGGGAAGGGGCGTGGGTTCGCTTCTCCCTGCCTGGACAGGAGTTTCCTCATTTCCCTCCTCTCCTACCCCACCTCGTATTCCCTTGAGAACAGGGAGCGGGAGGACACGGTGCCCTCCTCCCACGGCCTCCCTCAGCCTCCATGGCCGCCGGTACAGCGCGACCTGCTGCCCAAAATGGCGCTGCCCCATTAGGGAATAAAGGCCGGGGCCGCCGCCTCTCCGCCTGCTTCGGCCGAGAGCTGAAGTCATTTCGGGGGCCAGATGCGCCTTTGAAGTGCGTTGCTGTTCTCTCCTGCTTGTCCCGTCTGCATGACACCTTGCGGGACAGGCAGGCGCAGGAAGAACTTCCACGACCAAAATGGATCCATGTGCCTCTCATCCCTGTCAGTGGTGAAGGTTGGAAGGCTGGGTACCACTGGCATAGGAAGCTGACCTGGAGCATGTGTTACTCCCTACAGCTTTCTTATTAGCTTGGGTCAGGAGAATTGGGTGCAGAACAAATCTCTTATTAACAAGGGTAGTGAAAACTCTAAAGGTTATTCGTGGCTGTAAGTAATAACACGTAACTCAAGAAACTGCTGCCCCACTTGCCTTGATATTCCTGAATCTTGGTCATCCTCCAGATTCTGCAGCAGATGTCCATTCTTTCCACTTCTTGTAATCTCCAAACCTGCAAGCTGGCTTCTCGTGTGTCCTTGGGGTAGCTACAGTCCTCTATCTGATGTCTGATGGTTACCTCTCAGAAGTCAGAAGCCTTTTTTTTTTTTTTTAATGTGATAGTTGCACTCTCTGGAGCTGATGTCATGTTTGAAGCACATTATTTTGCTCTAGAAATTGGCTTAAAGAGAGGTAAGAATGTATTTTCTACCATTGTATATGGAGGACGCTACTTCTTAATGTGGATGAACGTTTTATCCATAGAAAATCCTTATACATCCTGCACCATGGGCACTCTCGGCTGCATTTTGGGCCTAGTAGGGTATTGCCATTTCCTGTTGCTGGGTTATCTCAGTCTTAGCCCTGGGGAGTGCTCAGCCTCACATGTTGCGTCAGTCCACAGTGCTTCTCCAAGACCAGTGAACCCTTCTGCAACTTCCTTTGATGACCTTTACAGAACTGCCTGTCGAGGTACTGCCAGCCCTTGTCTGAAGTGTTTTGCTCTCTCCTGCTTGATTTGCTGTGGGTTAAAATTAATCAGATGGTTATTTTTTCCCCCATAAAAATGCCCAGATTTTAAGTTTAAACCAGTTTACTTTAGCAGGATCATCTGTGGACCTTTTAGTTCTGGAATGACTTAATAAACTTAGATAAGCACATCCACACAGGTATTTTTCATTGGGTTAATTAAATGGGTTAAAAAATAATTTAGCTGAAGTTCAGCTTCCTTACAAAGACAGGGCAGGTGATTACCTGCAAACAGTATCTCCTTGTCCAGATTTGAGACTGTTTTGCACACATACATTTACTATTCTAAGTGTATGTCAGTGTTTTAGCAGTTATTACTGAGCTTGGCTTAGACCGACATTTTCTATTCAGTGAGCCAGATGATTCCCTCTGTGCAGGTCTGTAATTATTTCCTTTATTATTCTTCTTAATTATGTTCTGGGAACACTGCAGTAATGCACTGTAGGGTATATTTTACACATGTATATAGATCGGAATGTATGTTATTCTTAATATTTGCTCCATAAATCTTTTAGGTGTAGTTTTGCTCAGAAGTGCAATCTGAGAAGTGCAAATTCTGAAGATCACAGGGGGTCATTAACGTTTCAGGAGAGTTAGACAAATTAGCATCCCTAATTAAATTACTTAGGACAAGCTATCAGTGCAGTTGTGTTATTACATGTCACGGCTGGACAACGTGAGGAAAACTTGTTTTAAAAAAAGGAGTTATGTACATTAGAAAATTTTCTGAGGGAGAAGAGTATGATTTCTGCAACGAGCAGCCATATCATGTGCTAAATGACTTATTTTGCTATGTAAGCCTGTTTACCTGCTCAGACTCCCACAGTTGCATTCACCATTGGTATAAGCGTCGACTCCAGTGGAGTTACACCCACTCATGCCAGCAGTGAATTTGGCCCAGAGGCCCTATTCCAGTGCCATCAAAACACTGATACTGAAGCCAAGCTTTTATGGATTACACGTTTTAAAAATACCACCCTCGATTTTTTTTTTTTTTCCCCAAAGTTCTTGTAGTTTACTCTGGAGCCTAAAATCACTTGATTACAAGTCTAATTTGAATTTTCATCAAAATAATATTGAACATGCCACCCTGCAGCATAGTTTTTATGTTTGATTATCTGCAAATTCTTTGTGATTTCCTCAGTATATACAACAATGAAATGGAGGAAAATTATACCTTTGTGTTTGACACAAGCTTAAAATGAACTTTTCTGCTCCCACCCTTCCAGGTAGAAACTGTAGCCTTTTGCAGGAAATGGATGTCATCCAGAAACAGGATGAAAACTGTTATTGTTATGTGCAAAACAGAACCATTCACTTACAGTACGTTTGGTCAACTCTTCAGGTAAGGGGCTGTTTCGGGAATCATTCAGGGAGGCAATACACTTCATGTGCACTTTTGTCAGCAAAGTGTACGATCAACTAACAAGACCAAAGCAGTGTCACTGTAGAATTACTAGTCTGAATGGCGTACAGGGAGGACTGTGACAAAAATGCAGCATTGTGACCCTCCACTTTGGAAGCAGTGAGTTTTGGTCTCTTTACTAGAAGGATGTCATCCAGGTGTACAGTATGATGCCACCGAAACATTAACTTAGTGTTGTGTATTATTTTATTGCACACCTTTTCTGTTGACTGTTAACCTCTACAGCATGTTTCTGCTCATCATCACGTGACTTCATAAAAGTTAAAAATTTGAGGATAAAATGCAGTTCTGTGACTCAGTTGCTGTAGCTTACCAGGCATAGAAACCAAAGTTATATTAGATTGTAACTAATGAAAAAAACCAGCAGCAGCAGTGGATTTCTGTTTCTCTGATTGAGTCATCTTACAAGAAGCATTGTTTAGAGATAAGCTCAAACCATTATAAAAATCTCTTAGCAGTGGAAGAAATAATAGCTAGAAATAAATAAATGGAAGCATCAAATAAAATATACATAAAATAAAAATAAGCATCAAAAGAAACATGGCCAGCTGCTCAAGGAAGGTGATTTCTTCCCCTTTGGTCTTCTCTACTCCCATCGGAGTACTGTGTCCAGGTCTGGGGCCCCCAACATAAGAAGGACATGGACCTGTTGGAGCGAGTCCAGCGGAGGGCCATGACAACGATGAGAGGGCTGGAGCATCTCTCCTATGAGGACAGGCTGAGAGAGTTGGGGTTGTTCAACCTGGAGAAGGCTCTGGGAAGAAGTTAAAACAGCCTTCCAGTACCTAAAGCGGACCTACAGGAGAGATGGGGAGGGACTCCTTATCAGGGAGTGTAGTTGATAGCATAAGGGATAATGGTTCTAAACTGAAAGAGGGGAGGTTTAGATTAGGTATTAGAAATAAGTATTTTACTGTGAGACAGTGAAGCAGGTTGCCCAGAGGAGCTGTGGATACCCCATCAGTGGAGGGGTTCAAGGCCAGGCTGGATGGGGCTTTGAGCAACCTGGTCTAGCGGGAGGTGTCCCTGCCCATGGCAGGGGGGTTGGAACTTGATTATTTTTCAACATCCCTTCCAGTCGTAATCATTCTGTGATAAAGGAACTTTCTGTGACTATCTGTGTGGTTCCTTTTTTCTTCCTGGGAAGTATGTCTCCAGACAAGGGAAGGAAACAGTTCAACTTTTTATCTCTATTGGAGAAATTTGCTCTCGGATATAAGGAAGCGGAACATCTCCTTGTTCCCCAGGACCTACTACCTCAGGAACTTGCTACAGGTGTTCCTATGAATGGTGGCAGACTTCAGGTGGGGAAACCTTCAAGCAGTCACACAAGCTTTCCTGGAGTAAATGTTTAAAAGAAGGAAGTTTAAGATTTCTCCCACCATAAATTGCTTGCTGACACGTTGCCTCTTCTCCCAGTAGAAGCCCATTTTATTACCTGTTGGATCATTTTTTTGTAGTCTTTGTTTTCTAATAGGCCCTGGTCAGGAGCTCATAATGAATCACAATCTTCAGAAAGATTATGCCATCTCAGAACATGGACAAGATCTTTTACCAGTTTGGTGGGGGAGGGTGCTGGGAACTGGCAAAAAAAATCCAAAATACCCAACGGGAATGTGGTTCTATTTACATTTCTGGTTATGATACCTTTCATTTTCCTTATCCCTCTTCTGTCCCTAACAGGAAGATTACATGAAAAAGTAAATAAATGTATGCCCAATTTCTTCCAGTCCAGGTGGGAAATGGGGAAACACATAAACACACACAAAAGAAACTGTGGTCAGTCAAATATTACTGGTTTTGTTAGAAACTTGCCTGTAGGCACATGTCATGGTAAAACCAAAGACACTGAGCTTTTGGATGGATTGAAGCCCCTCCATAGAATTCTTCAGATGTTGAGTTCTCTGAATCACCTTATGAAGCCTAAACCAGTTAATATTAGCATAATATTAATAGCCAATATTAACTAAGAATTGCTCTAGCGTTTTATTCTCAACCTCCATACACATATTTTCCTCTATAGCTTTTAATTATTGCATGTATGGCTTTTATTCTATATAGTTCAGAAAACCAAAAAACCCTAGTGATTCTGAACTACTTCTCTGAGTATTCTCTTTGTTTGTTTTTAGGTAAAAGTTAACAGCACAGAAGTGTTCAGGTTTGAGCCGATACCCGAAAAAAGCAACTGTCGTAATTCGGAAACTGTTTTTGAGTTTGCTGCGTGTGCTGTACAAATATTATGGAAACCAGAGATATCTACAGAAACTTTCATAAGCATAAAACAATACGGAGAAGATATTTGTTTCAATATACATCCCTTCAAAAGCGAACTGTACACTGTGAGTGTGAAGCGAGAAAGTAAGTAAAAACCCCAAAACCGCGTAGTTTAGATCAGATACCTCGCTATTGCCAGCATTACTGAATGTACCATCTCTTGTGTAAGAAGCTTGGGATTTTTATGTTGATATTTTATATAATCAACATTTCAGACTGAATTAGTCTAAAGTGCATTTCTATTTTTCCCCCTTTCTTTTTTTTAGTGCTAGATGGAAAGCTCTTGTTTTTGTTTGTAGCTGGAATTTTTCTGTTCCATTTTGCAAACAGCCTGAGCAGGTGAGTACTAGCTACTGGGGTTTTTTTGACCTTCTTTCCCAAAGCTTGTGCATCTTTGGTCTGTTTTCTAAGCTAAAGAGGTGGTTCTGTGGCAAAGTGAAAAAGGAAACTGAACATGTACTAAAAACTTATTCATGCCATTTGTGTTTGGACAGATTATGACATATCTATTAATGACATTAATAGAGTACTGCACTCTATTAATCACTTACCTGTGTTAGGATTCTTGTATCCAAGCTTCCTTCACTGGGCAACACCAAGACAATCCTCAGTGAGCCAGTGTGTGGATTTAGACAAATTCTCTCTCCCTTTTGTAGACCAGCAAGGTTAGCTGAACACTAAGTAATGCTGCGTGTATTAGAAGTGGTGCCTTCCTGCAGGGGGAAATGCTTAGGATGAGGTTATCTGTGGCCTCATCTGCCTCCACCTTTGTGTCAACCTCTCCCCATCCTTCTTTTGATGCACATTTTGCATGGCACATAAGGGAGGATACTTAATCCTTATAGCAAAACGTGTGGCCCATGACTTCAAAGCAAAATGAGTCACAGCCTAATTGTCAGGAGGCACCTCTAAAACAAGCAGAGCAGCAATAGCTTTTATAGAGTTAATTCTGAATTTAGAAGTTAGATTTTACAAATGCATAAGCTTAGGAAAAAAAAACAAACTTGCTGGTTTGTGGGTTGTTTTGGTTTTCTACATTTTAAATGAAAAGATAAAACTTTTCTTGCAGTACAGAATCATATTGGCATATAGAAGAAGATTAAATTACTAGAAACTAGGTGGTCAATTAAATCAGAAGTAGTATAAGCGTTAAAAAAAACACCACCATCTCCTAACCTGTAAAGTGACCTTAAAGTATCTGTTGGGAATTTTTCCTTATACAGATTTAACATGTGAACTGTGCCTGTTAACCACATAACTAAAATCCTAACTTAGAACTGTGTTAAGTTCTTATTGAAGATCACTGCTGGTTTATAAATGTTGGCATCTTAACCAACTACAAATTATGCTTCTCACTGTATTCTCTCCTGTTCTCTTACAGGAGTACCAAGTGCTTTTACTTTTCTGGAATAATACTGGCTGTTCTTGCTCTGCTAGTCTTTGTCCTGCTGACACTAAAAAGGTTTATTCCAAGGGTAAATACACATTTATAAAACAAAATAATAATCCCAAACATCATCATACAGGAATTGAAAAGTACAGTACCAGATTGACCTTGCTCTGGTTTTGTGGCCAGGTAACTCCACTGAAATGACTGCAGGTCTGCTTGAGTTGAGCAAACATAATTAGGTCAGAATCAAGTTCTAGTTAGTGTGCTCCTGAGCTTAAAGTTGATGTAAAAGAAGAATTTATTCTGAAACAAATTGTTTTTACTGGATTGGAGCTAAGCTTACTTTTGAATCTGTGAATCAGCCTAAATGAAAATGTAGTTTTAGTGGCCGCTGGGACAGATTCTCTTCCATTCACAGAAGATGTGACTTTTTCCTTTACTTTTACAATTGTGCATTCCCACAATACTGCTGAGATCTGTTAATTGGGAAGATACAGCAGTAAGACCTATACCATGACATTGGGACATGACGCACAAATACAGAGCTGCAGTTGCTCCACTTCGAATTGTGATTGTTTAGCTGTAGCGTGCAGAGCAGTGCACCGTGGAGGCCTAGCACAGATCATAAGCCCTGTAGGGTCCACCAAATATCACATCTGGTTTTGCCTGCGAGTTCCTTTGCACACAACGGTCCTGGTTCTGACTTGAAGTGGTTTTTTTTGCTTTTTAAATTCTCAGCGCAGTACCTTCTGGATCTTAATGAGTGGCTGCTGGATGTCCTCTCTCTATTTTATTTACTGCTTCAAAGAGAATATGCAGTGGTTGTGGTCTGAACACAGAAACTACTTGTTGGGTAAGAAAATTATCAAAAAAAAAAGTGCTGCAGATTTTGGTTTAATTTAGTGGTTAGATGAATACCTGGCCATAAAAAACAAAATCAAGTGACTCATTTATGGAGTAAATTTTTCTCCTAAACCATACACGTGGGAATATTCCAAAGATTCCTAATCCACTCAAATGAGCATTTACTCACGTTGTGTCATTAAACAAGGAGTTTGGTATAGTGGGCCAGTAGCAGCTTTAAGAGCAGTTTTTGCCTGTATTAATTCTTCATTGATTTGCCATTTCATACTTTCCCTACTCCAGGAGGGGGATTGGACTAGATGATCTTTCAAGGTCCCTTCCAATCCCTGATATTCTGTGATTCTGTAACAACAGAAGGGCAGCTACACTGGTTTGTATTTTACTGGATCTGGGAATTGAATACCAAAGTTGCTAACTGGATTTGGCTGCAAAGGCTGATAAATCTATTCATCTGGCACCTGCCTCAATGCTCTTGTGTGGGGAGCGTTCACGTGCAGCTCAGCATTAGCTAAGGCTGTTCATAGACCACCTCCTGAACTCTTTGCACACTTCTGAAATATGAGGCACATACAACATAATGCAGGTATCTACAAGACAACACAAGAAACAGCAGGTTATACTTCACATAATTGCAAGCTTTGTGAACCAGACTAATGAAGTTTATATGGGTTGTCTGCATCTTTTCCTCCATGTCCTTCTTTTCTGTTCCTACAGGGTATTTTCTGGCTGTTGGAATTACCAGCTTTGCCACATGCTATCAGCATGGACCACTTACCAGTGAAGTGAGCATAACCTTGTTTATGTGGACACTACAATTAACAGCCTTTGTCTTGATTTATTGTGGTGTCACCATACCTCAAGTTGCATATGCAGTAATAACACTCAGCTTCTGTTCCAAAGGCCTGGGTTACCCCCTTGATGCTGCTTGTCACATAGGCAGGTTTGTATGGATTTCTGAATGTCAAATCCCTGGTTCACCAGGAAATACTGGAGGCTGATACTGAAAAACCCTTGCACTTCAATAATGATTTACGAAATTCTAATCCTAGTTCATTGTAATACTAGTTCAGATACAGAGCTGTGATAGAAAAGGCTTAAATCCCTGAAACACGGGTATTCTTTTCCATTTGGCAATTTTAAGTGTGAGCTTTTTCTATGCAGAACGGAGAAATGTGACTGTGCCCTTACCTAGAAACGTTGCACCTTCTAGTCTGCAGCATATGGTAACCAAACCATTTCTGTTTGGTTGATTGATCAGACTGCAGCAATACAGCCTTGATTTCATGTGTAGTGAGAGAATTTGCAGGTAATTTGTCCTGAATCTTCCAGGAAAAAGACTGTCACCTAGGAAGCAGATGTTAAAAAGTGACAGTCCTTGTAGGTTAGTGTGGAGTTGTGAGACTAAAAACCCACCTCCACAAAAATAATGGTTTTCCACTGATTTTAGTTTTCCAAGGTTAATATCCTGGATCTACATGTCTACCTTTAATTTGTGGAAACAATCTGTTACCCCTGTGGAGACATTCCCCCGTATTCCCAGAGCCCCGTTTATATAACGGCATTTGGAATGGCAACTGCTTGCAATATGTAGACCTTAGTTTGCTAAGTATTTTCATTAGCAATATGGGAACAACATGTTTGCTCATCCTTGAATTTGAAGCATGTTTTGTCACAAATACAACACTCAAGTGAAAATTCTAAAAACTCCTGCCAACTTACATCTGTTTTTTACCTTCCGTGATGCATCCAGATGAAGAGACTTTAGTGCAGACTGTTCCATAGCTGTGGACTTCTGCTGAACTGCAGAGAGGCAGGAAGAGGCAAAGGCTAGAACTGGGATAACCAAAAGAATAAAAGACCCCAAGTATTTCCTTTTTTAGTCTTTTTACACATTGATTAGCTTTGAAGAACATACTGCTTTGCTCTCGTGCTCTGTTTGGATGTTGAAGTGTGGACTGGGTTGAAGCTTTTGTATTTTAGGTAGAATTTATCATTTGTTGAAGACTGATTTTGCCTGCAGCTGAGAAGCATCAGCTGTTTCAACAGCAACATACAGGATCAATACCTACCCGATGTAAGCACGTTCAGCTCGCTCTGAAACCAGTACGATTTGGCTACAAGTTCTCACAAGTCAGAAAATACCTGTTCTGTCCTGAAACACTGTAGTTTGTTCCATACATGGAACTCATTTTGCTTTTCATCAACTGATGTTTCTTTGAAGCCTAAAAGCACTGAAATACAGCTCTACAAATTTCTCTTTGGAGAACGATAAGGGAGTTTTTTTCTGTTTCAAAACACTAAGCAGCAGCAGCAAACTGTGAGGCCATGATGCCAGATACACAGTTCAGAGCAGCAGCTATATCAAAATAAGTAAGAATCGTGTTATTTGGTGTTAAGATTAGTACTGATCCCACTAAGCCAGGAAGACCTTTACAATTTGACCTGAATTAGGGCTATGCTTCATTTTTCCTTTCACAGGGAAATAAGGAGGAAAGTGAACGCTGCTGGTTGGAGCAGGTGTTTTTATACAGAGCTGAAAAGTTTTATGGGCATCCAGCCCTTGCTTATCTTAACTCATCACAACATTTAAATTGAAAGCAGTCGACAGAAGGGAACAGAACATGGCACACTTTCTAATTGATATCTAATTATATTATACATTGCTACGCAGCAGCTAAAAAAACATCAGATTATAAACATTTAGGCCTCAGACTACTCAATTTTGTAATTTAAAACAAGATTTAAGAGAAGCGATCTAGTAAACAACAAGAACAACTCAGACTTAGAGCACTGCTTATATTCTAAGTTCCATATGCAGGGTAGGTTTTGATTCAGCTCATGGCTCTGCACAGACAGGTTTTGCATATCGCACCTAAAAATGGCTGAGCAAGCAGCCATCGTTAATTCTATGAGATTTTAGTCCATGCATACGCAATAAGGACCCGCTCCAAAGCTCATTTGAAGCTCATTAGATACCATTCTGTGGAATTCTGCAGTTTTGGTTAAGACCTAGGGTAAACAGGCTACCAAACGTTAGACACCTTGTCCTGAAATTTTAATGCTACAAGAGTGTAACTTGCCCTTATCCTCTTAAAAGGATAAAAGTGATTAATGCACGTTAATAGCAGGCAGTAGAGAAAAAGGGCAACACTAATTAATGTGCCAGAAGATTGTAGAAATGTTAATTGTTTTCACTTCATTCTAGAAAAGTGAAGAACCACTTCAAATCAAAAAAGTTAGTGTTTAAATACCTTACTGAAGAGGAGTATCGAGAACAAGGTGAAACAGAAACTATCAGAGCTCTGGAGGAGCTACGCTCATTCTGCAGGAACCCTCACTTCCCATCGTGGTTAGCTGTGTCCAAACTCCAGTCCCCACACAGGTAAGAAAATCTGGCCTCTCTAAAACGGGAGACACGTCGCAGAGAGGACTTCAAGTCCTCTTCCAGGTGCGTTTACCTTGCGTGCAGTCAGATGCACAGGTAGCTTTGTCTACTTGAGTAATCCCACTAGAGATCTCCGTGGGACCTGAAGGAACCTCTGAAGGATATTCCTGGCTGGTGGTATTAAATCCTCCGATCGTTCCTCTGATCGTAAATTAACTCTGAGAGTTTGCAAATGTCCACAGGTAATTCGTAGGAATGGCAGCTTTCCCTAAAAAGGTACAGGTTTCCTACAATGCCTCTGCAAGCTCCTACCCAGTGACCCAAGTGGCCACCTGACCAGTGAAATGCCCGCCCATCAGTTTTTTTGAGCAGTACACTTCTGGTTTTGCATTATGTAAAACCAGGGGCTGGGGGAGCTGAAGATACATCCTCAAACACTACTTGCACGTAGCTCTCCAACTGCAAGCCTGCACAGCCAAGAAATCCTGTTACTTGAAGTATCAACCAATACCTAAGACTAAGAAAACCAGGAAAAGAATGACTGCCTGCACACAGGCAGAAGTGCTATTGCAGATACAGCTTCAGAGACAAAATATGGGTTAGGAAGGGAAGGGTGAGATAAACGCAGCCAGAAAATATTGCAGAATATAAAATTAATCGCAATAGCAGTGTATTTCTGTCAAAACCAAAACTTTGGGATATAAGAAGCAGAATTTCACATACTGCCTAGCCACAAAGACGTGGCCTTTGCCACAGAACCAACTAGAATAAACTCAAAGGAGCCCCAGTCAGCTTGGAATTTAATGAATAAAAAGTTAAAACTAGTTTCAGAACCTTCATCTTCCTTGGAGGGCACAGAGAGCCCCTCTGCCAGGTTTTCTAGATTAACTGTTAAACTACCTTACTTTCCAGGGTACTTACATTCTGTAGCACGACTGAAAGACAGAAAAGTAAAATCTCATTGCAGTATTGTAAAACAAAATACCACCAAATGCACAAAACAAACAGTTGAGACACATGTATTTCCTAGCCATCCTGTAACTAATACTGTTCTTACAAATTATTCACTATAAAAATACAAAACTAAAAAGGGGAACCAACAGAGGTCTGGTTTAAAGCTGAGCACCCTTCAAGCTTCCATCAAGCATCAGAAGATAGTTCAACACAAGGCAAACCTGTAAAGCGCAGCCAGCCCGACTCTGTTCCCCATTTAGACTAACAGTGCTTCCAAGAAGAGTGAGGTGACAACATTCATCTCACAGAAATGTTAAGTTTAAAATGTAAATTATTGATCAGTTTACCAAAACTCCAGAATGTAGCTGCATTTCCTTTCTCTTACATTTCTCTGATGCTGTCGACACTTACCCGGGTGTCAGAACTGCCGTCTGTTTCCACACACTTGCCAGAAACCTCCAGCTCCATTCTATCTCTTCAGTGTAGTTCTCCACTGAAACTAAGATGTGTTGCAAATTCAAATGCAGGTACAGTTCATACTTTGTTCTGCCAGACCTCCAGCTTGGCATACGCTTGGAGCAGCTGCAGAATTCCCGCTCTGCGGCTCCAAGTTCACCCAAAGCAGGAATTTGTTGGCAAGGCGTGAGCTCAGCTTTCCCAGAGTACGTGTGCGGCGCCGGAAGGAAGGCGACAGCACAGTGGTGTAGGAATGTGAAGTTCTCGCCATTCTTCCTTTCATTAGCAATGTCAACTTACCTGGATTCTTAACAGCCTTTGTCTCAGAAACGCTCCAGCTTTAATTTATTTTTAGAAGCTGAAGTACCATCTACCCAACCGTGTAAATGCTCGCTCTGGATTACCCCATGAGCACTGACAAGACGTGAAAAGGAAGTTAGATCTTGCTCAGTCACAAAACCTTGCAGATGGCCTCCAGAACAGCAGAGTTACTGCTCTAGAACAGACTGGAGACTGACAAGAAGAAAACAAGTCTTTGGGGTTGTTGCCACCCGTTGCTATTTACTCTGTGTTGTTCAGGACTCCCTGCTCATGCTGCAACTTCCCCTCGTCCGCGCTGCCGGCAGGCATGTCCTTAACACACCCCTGCTTAATCGGCACCATCCCCTGCATTTACAGTATTTATTTTTTTTTCCATTTCTCAGCTGATCGCTTCTCCGTTTAAAAATCTGGCAGGTTTGCAGGTTTTGTTCTGGGATCTCCCCACATCTCCCCTGCAGAAACAAAGGCGCACGATGAGGAATATGGCTTTGGGAGCTGCTTCTTGGAAGAGCAGCTCTTCGAGACCAGGACAGAATCTGAGCAAGACGAACCAGCCAATTCCATCCATGAGGGAGATGAGGAGGATGAAGGTGAAATGCATACACAAATTTCATTTCCATATGCTACTGAGTTGCTCTAAGCTTTGGGAAATAACCACATAAAGGAGGGAAAACACATTTGTTCTAGAACGGAAGGATACAGACTAAGAACATACTTGGTGATTTCTTGCGATTGCTGTTGGAGAAACAAGGATTTTTGCTGCCTGGTTGGAGCTACAGAAGGAAACCACAGGGGCTGTTCTTGTGCTATCGGTACTGAACTGGGGAAGGCACTGTTGCTTATTTCCAAAGCAAGTGCTGTCAGCAGCCTGTCCCACCAGGACACCTTGTTTTTCCAAGGATACTACCTCTAGGGAACAGAGAATCTGGTTTTGTCCTTTTCCTTGTCAAACTCCTCTGTGCTGAACACCAGAGGGAGGAGAAGCCATTATGAAGACTCTACTTTTCCCAAGATCAATAGAATGTTAACACAGCTGAATGAGGTTTGTTTGCTCTTCTGTCCAGGCTTGATGTCTGGTACCTTTGTTTTGCCTCCACAATTGTTTCAAGCTCCTCTCGCTCTTCAAAACCCTGCCTGACTTTCCACCGTCTGCTCGCATGGGCCCGTTCGTGGTCTCTGCTCTAGTTACACTGCACTTTGTTCTTCTCATGTCTTTGTTTCTTCACATACTCCTCTTCCCTCTTCTACAGGTCCCTCTCTGCTCTACCTATCCTCACTCCTCTGCTTCTCCACCTCTGAGAACTGCAGATCATTTAGGAGAGGATTTCCAACCCCCAAATGTATTCTTAGTATTGCTTTCAATTTCAACTTACCTCAGGATGGATTCTGGCCGCCGTTCCAGGCCTTTCAACAGCGCAGAAAAGACCACAAAGGCTGAGGCTGATTCAGTTGCTTGGAGGGACTGCTGTCAACAGCCCAAGTGATGCTGTACCCATGTAATTGGCAATATGAGCTCCACTGTCCTGAGAGCGCTCAATCCTTTGCTCATTCAATAGGAAGTGGAAAGTAATTCCAAAACAAGGAGGGAGGGATACTTTGCTCCCACCTCCCCTTCTTCAGCCCTCTTTGGGTCTTGACATAGGAGGTGTGTGGGGAGAAGAACAGGGAATTTTAGACAGTTAAACGTCTTTCAGTTACGTATATTACACAGTTCTAGGCTAGGCAGTAGGTCACGTCCCCTCGATTCGTGCACCTGCAGAGGTCATTTCCCTCTTTCGTCCTTCACATTATCTCTGTATTCTTCTGTCCTCACCTTGTCTTTTCTTTACTGTCTCCACATTGGGAAAACCAAAAGACCATTAATTGTGTCACCATCCAGTCTTACAAACCCAGTGTGGGTGGTGGGAAGCAGTTAGCTCTCCAGCAGGGCATTTCAGGGCAGTATATGTGTGTTTCCAAAGGGCTATCTTTTCTTTGTAACATGCCCAGTGACGCAGCATGACTTTAGTGGTGCATGTGCTGTTGTGGTTTCTCATTGTCCATCACTGGACAAGAGAGAAAATCTGTTACCTCTAAGAGTGCTAAGAAGTGCTGCCATACCACACTCCAAGAACTCTTCTGTACAAAAGAGGACTTGGAGTTGATGCTTGAAAGCCTTACTCACATGGTCCCTCCTCCTTTGTGTTTCTTCAGTGTTGCTTCACTTTGTAAGAAACTCTTCCATCTTACAGTAGACCCTTAACACCCTTTTGTGCCATGACTGTATAAATCCGGCTGCAGGATCTACAGTGTGTTTAGCAGAGGAGCTCTGTCAAGCAAGTGATCCAAAACACACTCACTGTAGAGTCCACAACATTCAGAAACAGAACAAGAGAGCTCTGTTCAGGAAGGCCACTAGCAGCAAGAGTCCCCTTTAAGCCAAGCTACTACTACCATTAAATTGCCACCCACGCTCTGAAGTCAGGCTTGCCTCGGTGTCACCAGCAAGAAGCTGGAAGACAGTATTTTACCTATGCAATATGTTAAATGGGAGCCCTCCCAAAAAACCAGGCAATCGAATTTTTCAGACACTGTCTCTTTCTCTAAATGACTTAGAACAATACCACATACATCTGCTCCCACAAAGGAAAATTCAAACCCACGAAGTCAATCATTTGGCAGGGGTGTGTAAATACTATCCAGAGCAGAGCAGGAAACTACCAAGTACAAGATGGAACTACAGCAACATACGAGAAAGATGAGGAGTACTTTAGTCGATGGCTGATACTGACCTTAGAAAAGCCTCCCAAGTGTATTCCAATGCTGGAAGCATTTAATAAACAAAACCTGCCAAGACCAACTGCTGTCATTGGAGCCCGTTGCCAACAGGGAGTTGACTTGCACAGTGCCCCTGCGATACACGGGGATGACATCGGTTTACTGACATACAAGTGCTAAGTACTCGCCGGTGCCGAGCCAGAAAATCTGGGAACAGAATCTAGATGTTAATCCATCGCCACAACCATTGCAAAAGCCTTTCTTTCTTATCAAAGGATGAGTTACATTTATCTTGTTTCCCAGTGTTCAAAAAACGGTTAGATTGCATATTTATTTTGTATTCACAGTACAGCATATTTTACCGTCTTGTACTTTCAAGATTTTTTTCAAATAAAATTGTTTTCCAACTCTGTGGTTCTCCTCCCTTACACATCGACTCTCTTCAGAGCAGCAGGACATACAAGGAGGAGGAGCCGAGCAAATGGGTGTGTTTATGTCCCGAGGTTTTCTCCCTCGTTGCAGATTTAAGAAGCAGTCACTGCCTGTTAGCTGTGGTTGCTCCAAAAGAGTGTCCCCTCTACCTTGACCTGCACCTCCCTGAAGGAGCTTGCCATTCTCCTTCTCCACTCGTGACAGGTCCCAGCCACCAAAAGGCAGGTTCCTTGGGTGAGAAGCGAGGTCTGGCAGGTAGACACGTGCAAACAAAGCAAAACTACCATCTCTCCCTGTCATCGTTTTTGTATGCATACAAGTGAAGCAGTTCAAACAGTACAAATTTAACTGTCCTACACCTAAGATAAAAATAACTTCCAGACAGACGTGCCGCTGCGTAGGGCAGGTGCAATAGTGCAAATACGACCAGAAAGAGAAACTGGAAGTATTTTCATACAAGCTGACGTGACCTGCACTTGGTGGCCTCCATCTTGAATCTGCTAGGTGACAAACATCATCCAGTTTTGACTTTCCCTCACGATGTTCTGCACACACCCACATCAGCCTGTTTATGACCAAAGAATCATGGAATGGCTCAGATTGGAAGGAACTTTAACGATCATCTAGTTCCAACCTCCCACCAGACCAGGTTGCTCGAATCCCCACCCAGCCTGGCCTTGAACACCTCCAGGGATGGGGCATCCCCAGCTTCTCTGGGCAACCTGTTCCAGAGTCTCACCACCCTCACATTAAAGAATTTCTTCTAGTCTCTAAATCTGAATCTCCCCTCTTTCAGTTTAAAGATGATGCATGCTGGTGTGTATCCCTCACATCCTTCTCGTCCCACACGGAGATTTGTGCCTGCAGTCAGATGTTACCAGGAAACAGATTTTAAGGCAGTGCAAGAGTAGTTCCCAGGCTCTAGGTTCACTATCCTCCCGGCAGTGAACCTTGCAAAAGGTCATTATCATTGAATTCTTTTCAGTGGAAGTGCTGATGGTCACTGCTGGCACTGTAATACCAGAAAACATAATAAAAGTTCTGACCGATACTATTAAATACATTATGGATATTTTATATTTCTTACCACAGTTCTTACAGTTTCACAAATATCAAAATCCAGGTGTACATATCCATTTTGCAACACAGAATGACTATACAATTCCAAAAAGAGCAGGCATTTCGAATACACAATTCTGAAGTGTAAACACAGTGTACAAGCTCTTCACCTCACAATCCGGGTGCTGTGCAGTAGCAGCTGAGGTGACACCATACAGCGTGAACTCAACAAATGCTTGGTTTGCCTCAAGATGATTTTTAGCATCCTTCTCTCCTGTCACCTGTGCTGTCTTTAGTTCTTCCCCCAAGTTATACAAACATAACAATAAATACATTTCTGATTTTAAAGGACACTTAGACAAGTCATGAGGATTTATGTGAGTACAGTACATTTAAGTTCAAGTGCAAAAAAAGTAACTAGTGGCTAGTCCTCGATCGTTTGTTTTTATTTATTGTCTATGGTGTTGGTCCCAGGCACCACCAGAACACGGGTTGTTCTAAAAAGCACAGCTAAAACACGGCTACGGGGCAGCCCTTCAGTCACGCTAACGGGATGTCTAAGCAGGTCAAACTGAGCACCCCCTTTCCTGCGTAGCCGCTGCCAACTTCCTCCCCCCTATCCCTGTGCTCCCGTTAATCTTGTCTCTGGATCGCTCTGCAGTCCCATGGCACACGTTTCCCCCACAGAAGGCCTGACCCATCACGTACATCCGATTTCAAAGGAGGGCTGAGCAACACTCGCTCGGTCTCCTACAAGCTGAGTGCTCAGAATCTCCCAGGAACAAGCTGTTAATAAAAGCAAGTGGGGGCCAAAACACTATCCTGACTAAACCTCCCTGACTCCTCCTTGAGCCCCAGGATATCCTTCCAGCAGCAATTTTCAGGAGGTACCAGCGAGCGAGCTGGCTGCAGTTAATATTGAAAAGCTTAACAAAATAGAATCCAAAGTCTTCCAGTGTCTTGACATTGGGCAAAGTAATTTCCTAAACGTACTGCAATTCAGTTACATTTGCTTCCTCCTGAGAATCTCTGACTTGATTCAATTTCAACAACTTTGCCCCTGCAATCCTAATCATTAAGATTTTTAGGCGATTCCTCCCTACCCCCCACCTTCCCTAGGCACTTAAAGCTTTCCGTTTTCTTAATAAATAACCACAGTAACTACGCTGCATTAAATAAATCATTGATAGATGACGAAATAAAAACCCAAAAAGACAGTGTGTCCACTGAAACCCTTGATCAATCTCAGGCTGTGCAATCTTGATCAAAGATTCTTGTCTCAACGCAACATCAAACCTAAAATTACCCAAACGCACACAACCTACGCCCAGCTGAAGGGCCGCGAGCACAGAGGTTAACTGCTTCAGAAGCCCTCCTCCAGCTTTTTTGTTTCACTACAACGCCAGCTCAAAACCTTAGCTTTGCAGAACTAAACCTTTATCTCAAACAAGGTAACGTTAGCTTAAAAAAAAAACCATATTCTTTGAATATGTATGTGGTTTTACTTAATCCGCCACCTAATATGCAGATAGGTTTGCTAAAGCTATTCTGGTTCCGAGAAGTCTTTACAGAGACAGTTTCATGCTGTTCCTATATTTATTGGATCTGATATTTTCTAATAGACGATGCAGGGAAACTCAGTTTCTCTCCTAAAAAGTCTTTGTCATTTTTTTCTTGGGAGCAAATTCGAAAAGAATTATCCAATCAAGCCAGACACTCTGTGCCTCAGTAAGTGAGGAGTGAACTCCCTTTTTCTACAGATTGCAAAGAAATCTCATAGCGCTTGACTCAGCTTTAGCAAAGCTGCCAAGAATTCTTCCTGCTGCTAGATCCATCCATATCACTTCCCTCCACAATTCCGAACTTTTGGCTTCCCTGCTCATGTTGCTCTGTGTAGTCGTATGAATATTCTTTATATAGTTAAAAGCTTGCACTGCATCACATTATGATCGTTAAGATGAAGGAAGTCCTACTTTTGAGCTCCTACTCCAGCGTCTCCCAGGTGAGAAGCAGAATTCCATGCACTGGATTTGGTAAGATGAGCGCATCTCAGGGCCCTACAGCAGCAGGCTGAGCATCACCATCCGACCCAACGCGGTCACCAGCTGCTTGGGAATCTGATGTTGCTGTAGGTGTTGGTGCTGAACAACTGCTGGGCTGCTCAGAACCTGTCGGACTTTGGGGTTGTCTTGCTGAGCTGGTTGATGAAGCACTGCAATTCTCATTGATTTTCTAAAGAGAGGGGAAAGGGTTGCGTGCAAAACGTTAAGTATGAACACTGATGACTCTATCCCCCGGGGCATACCCCCCAAATACAGTCAGGCATTTCTGGAAATTCACAAAGCGCTTACGTTGGATGCCCCGCAACATAACAAATCAAACTTAGAGAAGCCAAGCAAAAGTAGTACATTTAAATCCAGATGACACTAATAGCAAGCAGACAGTAGCTTACCTTCCATCGCTTTTCCTAACTGCACTTTCCCAAGAAGCATGCAAAAAACAAACTTGTTGTGTTTCAAGGGGAAAAAACACAATTAACTGGACTTCAAAGTGTTCAGACAAGATCATTATTTCGACCAAACAACTCTGTAAAATGTTTTCATGCTCCTTAAATACAGCTCTCCTCAAGAGTTCCCTCCCTCCCCCAGACACTGCTGAGACTTCCTGAATGGCAGAACCTTGGCAGTGCCGACGTAGGATTCCACCCCGTCTACTCCAACAGGCTCCTCAGCGAGGAAGGCCTAAGAGCAGACTGAAGCACCAGTTACGTTCCCCAGGGCTGAAAGAGCAAGCCCTCACGCTCACACAGGTGACAGTAGGAAATGACACGCCATCTACCATTACATTTTACACTGAACAATAAAGAATATGGCAAGTATGTCCCTTTGGTTGAAGGAGTATAAAGCAAGCAGTTGCAAAATCAAGCC
Organism: Nycticryphes semicollaris; assembly: GCA_013400055.1. Lineage (NCBI taxonomy): Eukaryota > Metazoa > Chordata > Aves > Charadriiformes > Rostratulidae > Nycticryphes > Nycticryphes semicollaris. Next base: position 854,983 of record VXBJ01003113.1, on the reverse strand, counting down.
AAAATCTTAATGAAATAAGGAGGAATAATTTTTATCACTAATTCCATTTCCTGCGTGTTGACCCTCCTTCCAAACAAACTATTTTCCTTTGAAGGCCATTTAACAAATTTAGTAAGAGAGCTGGGTAGCCTTTTCCTAGTTCCAGTATTTTAATATCACCAGCATAAAGTAAGTGACTGAGCACAAAGCCTGAAATGTTTTGCAGCAGGTTTGTCCTTTTGGGGCCCTGAAACAGGGGTTAAGACATTTTGGAGAACACAAACGATGACAAAAAGAATACAATGGGGTGCAGTGAATTTTGGCACATCAACAAGAACTACTTTTATATCAGCACTGTGGTTTTACAGGAAGGGAAGAATAACGGGGAGATCACGTGCCACAGAAATGCCAACAGGCACGGAAGCCCTTCTGGCCTCTTCACAATTCTTGGTGAAGCTGGGTCGTGTCCAGCAGCGTTGGACGAATCTCTCTCAGCCACCACACAACTGCAAAACATTCTTTTCTTGCCGCGCTCGTCGTGTAAGTTCTGTGCAACTGCTTTAAGAAAGGGGGACAGCTTATACTAACCAAGACCCTGAGGACATTTACCGCTGGGAAACAGAGTGGTTTGTCTGGACAAATTACTTTGATGTCAGAGACCCAGCGATAGCTTTGGTGTCACTATAAAAACCACCTTCTTTGACTTGAGGAAGTTCAAAAACAGATGTGAAATTCCTACACGCTCTGCTCTGCTGATTCACACTCACACCCCAAATTACCCATTTCTAAAGACAGCAGTTGTGGAAAAAGCACTTCTGTGTTTACACCTACTGGGTGCGTAAGAAGGAACCTCACCCACTCCTTCCAGACAGGTCAACACAGTGGTTTTAACATTAACCTTGCTGTTCTAAAGCTTGCAGTGATGGACTTGCCCTATTTTGCTTAAGCAGTACGCTTCAGCTCCATTCGGAAAGGTATGTCCAAAGCATTAGATGATACTTCAAGATGCAAACCCAGCCAATCATTGATGAAGCTACTAAAAGGTATCTGGGGGGAGGAGACTGGACAGAAGGGAAACAGTATAAAGTAAAAACCGGCAATCAGACATTTTAAGTCATGAAATGGCTCTTATTTATAACTCTAGATTTAAAAAGAAGAAAAAAAAAAAAAAGATTAACTTTATTTGAACAGAAGGCTCTGCATCCCATGAAGAGTTGTCTGGAACACCTATTTCTGCAAGAGTGTAGACACTTGGCAGCATCACCCAAGGAAGCAAAACTAAATTAAAAAAAATATTTTACACTCTGTTAATCAGCTGTGCACCTTCACGTTCAGTTATCACCTTGTAAATTTTGCAAAAAGCATAACCCCCAGATTCCAACTAATATGAAAACAAATGTACACTTAAAGGAAATTCAAGTATATCCAAACCTGTAAAACAGAGTCTCTTTCTATCTCCCTCCCTCCCTCCTTCCCCTCCCATCCTCAGGAAGATAATACTTACAAAAATAGTTATTCCTGCTATACTATACGTAGGAAGCAACTCTGTTTCATGCAGTATTTCAACTACTGTTTCACAACTCTGCATTTATTACAAGCTGACAGAGAACACCTGCCAGGTACTAACAGATTTACACAGCTATAAAGGTTTTCAAGCATCCAACAAATACGCTAGAAGATTACCTGCAAAGGCTGATTCTCAGAAGTCGGATTGGTTTTGGATAGTTTAACCATCTCTTTTATCTGGTAGACAGCATAAGCTAAGGTGACCCAAGGAGAAGAGCTGATGCCCCAGGCAGGCTTGTTCACATCCTCTTGCTCTTCTTGGTGTTTAGTTTTCTTTAGAGGGAGCCTGGGCTCAGTCCGAGGCATGATATCTTCTGATTGCTGTTGTACAAGGTCAATAGTCGCTATGGGAACAGGACTGGAAGGCACTGGGATCCTTTCTGCCAGCATTGTCTTTTCTGAAGTTTAAAACAAAATAATCACTGGCAAAGCCAACAAGATTAGAAACACCCAACAACATGAAGCAGGCAATAAACCTGCTTCTTGCCTTCATAATGTGGTTATCCCTGTAGTGAAAGCAGAACACTACCACAAACAGCCAGGAGCGAGACACACCACGATCTAGCGAGGGAAACGCAACGTGGATGTGGCCACACAAGCAAGGCTGTTCTGCAACTGCAACGAGGTATTTGACATGTCTTCATAATATCTGTTGCAGGTAAATAGGAGGATTTCTGATCCTCCCAACTGACCTTTACCTCTAAGCTCTTCCGATAATCTGAAATAGTTTTCACAACTGTCTCGAGATGTCATCCATAAAATGACTGTCATGACCCAACACAATGTGCCTTACAATCTTGAAGAGCCAGAATATTTATATAGGAAAATTAATTAAACAGATTGTTATAAAGCCTTGGATATTTTAAGTAACAGCTGTATGTGCTCTACAAATCTGTAAATAACACATTCAGTACATTTTGAGAAAATATTTTTTCCAAGTAGTAAAAAGATTTTTTTTTTCAAAATGATAAAATTGTATTTTGTTTACAGACTCTTAGATAGTACTAGGTATTTTAAGTAATGCCTGGATGTTGTCTAGTAGCGAAGAAACAAAGAGACTAATCCTGCACACACTTGACCACATCATTAGTTTTACTCATCCAGCTGGTCCTGTTGAAAGCAACTTAATTACTGCCATGCTTAAAATTAATATACGCATCTTACCAGTGTGAATTAAACAAAAACCAAAGACTGAAATAAACCAAATAGAATAAGGCCACTAAGAACACACTATTCTTTTGTAGGTTCATGTGTAATTAACTGAAAGTTGATGGCAAAATGAAGCAGCAAATATCCCTTTCACCTTTCTGTTTTTGCCACTGTCCTTTGAACAGAGGTGAAGAAATTTCTAGCAAAATAAATATTTGATCACTTCAGCACAGTCAACTTGATAACTGGTCAAGGACAATTCATTTAATATTCCAGTTAAAGATGATTGACTTTCATTTTATCCTCGAAGCTTATATTAGAAAGGAACATTTGGGTAAAAAGCAGCTCAAAAATTCATGACTTCTCAGAATTTCCCAAGTTTTATTGTCTTTTCAAGAATTAGATTTATGCTATATCTTTAACTTTACACCAATATTTCATTTCTTGTTAGCCTTTATATTGATAAATGTGAAGATGAAAAACCTCAAAATCCACCTGATGAAAGATTTCTCAGGTGCCAGAACAGGACTGCAGCAGCTATAAAAGTCTTTGCCCTCTGAAGCCATCTCTACAATTTCTGGCAGAGGTGGCTTGGACGAGTAGAACATGAGAGTGTGCAGTGGTCAAGGTGACCTTAAAGAACTGATGGAATTGAAATGACTCACTACTGCTGTTAAGACTAACCTACAGGATTCTCAGAACCAAGAGGACATACAGGTAGTAAAGTCAGTCTTGCTCTCCTCCGATTGACATCCAAGAACTCAAAGCTGCCCTTCCCACAGCAGCACCACCACTTCAGTTTCTATCATTGCCCAGGAAAAAACTTCCCCCTTGAAAACAAACCATTTCATCAAAATCTGAGTAAAGGCACCGAACATTCAAAACAAAAGCTGCAGGAAGCAACTTCAGAGATACCTTTTTTCACCAGCTCTAATTTTGAGGTGTCTCGGTGATGTGAATATTTACCTTCTTCTTCATCAGGAACCAACAGCCACTGGATCAGTGCAAATAGAAGAAGAATCACTAAACAAGCCATCCCTATTCCTCTGAATGTGGCAGCAGGGCCTGTAATGAGATATTTTTTTTAAATTGAGAATCTACTGACTTAATAAAATGAATCAGAATTATGCGCTCCTTGGCTCTGTATTGTCCCATGTAGACTCTTAGTAGCTTGTTTCATTACATTTTCCTCCCCCTACACTTCAACAGGCTTTTTAACAAGTAATTAGATTTTCATTTGTTCATTGAGAGGCTGCATAATATCAACTTATTCTGTCACAAAGGATTCATTCATCTTACTTACGGATCAGGATGAAGATCTGCTCACATAATACTAAAAATATCTAGGCATAACATATTTAATCAATCTGTAACACTGAAAGGACAAAGTCATAAGCAACCTAGTCTGGATTCAGTGCTAACCTTGCTTTGAGCAGGGGCCTGGACTACAGATGTCCTGATACTCCTCTCAGCCTGAGCTGTTCAGTAATAGACGGTATATTACTCTTTAAAACAGAACAATACCTTAAGCATAAATAAATTCAAAGCTGGTAGTTCAGTAAACCCGGAACTTCAATAAATAAAAGTCTTCAATACAATTGTTGCTTACCAAAGTAATTGACCAAAACTCCTCCAACCATAGCCCCGCATCCTCTGCCCAGACCCAAGTGCAGGCCTTGCAGGATTCCCTGGGCTGATGTTCTCAGCTCTGGAGGCACTGCCGCGCTAAGGTACGAAATACAAGCTGCCCATATAGCTGCGTGTGTGACACCTGGAGAGATGAAACATTGTGAAGAGTACGGGGTCCAGAGGGTACTGACACAACATCACACAACCTCGCTCATCCATCGGAGCATGCTTTGGAGAACAACAAAATCCCCTCACTGACAAACATCTGTGAAGTACAAATCAGCTTTTGGCAATGTGGTACTGGCAACCAAGCCACAGGGAGACATGACGACTCCTTCTCCTGCAGAGTCTGTCAATAGCTCTTCCTCCCTCCAAGATGAACTCACATCTCTTCTTGAGACACATTCTCTAGGAAGACTAAATAAAGCACATTGAAAGTCTCTCTGCCAGATTCCTGGTCCCTTTGAGAGTGACCCAGGGCCTTTGAAATACGGTCCTGATCTCATAAGCTGCAGGCAATTAAAGCATTGATGCCTCTCAGTGGTCTCCTTACTGCCACAATGAAGGCAGTGCAAAGGTCATAAAATCCAAAGAGTATCAGAGATATCCAGGTCATTTCAGAGGCAAGAATTAATCCCCTCCTGCCCTTCTCACTCCCCCCTCTCCCAGCCGCCCCAAATCAACCGCCTCCAGGCAAACTCTTTCCGAACTCAACACCACCACGCTCCGCCTTTAGCACTGAATGGTCCAGACGGGAAAAGCAGGCAAGCTCCTCAGGGTAGGCCAAAAACGCTGATTTTCACGCCTGCTATTTAGAGGCAGAGTCAGCGTGTCCTTCCTCCCGCTATGACAGCATCCTGCGTAGGCACTGCCGCACGCTGCTGCCGCCTCGCATGTCACCCACTCCTGCTCCAGCGACCCCAGCGTGGCAGAGCAGAGGTCCTCACTGCTATAAACAGCAGCCCCGGCTTTCCCAGCAGAGATTCGGGAAGTCTCTCGTGAATCTACGTGCCTTGTAGATTCAGGGTTATGAACATATTTTTTTTCCCCCTACTGGAGAAGAAGGACAGCTAAGGGGAAAGGACAGTGAATGACCAGCAGCTTGCAGAAACGCGCTCCAGGTGGAGCCCTCGCCTTTGAGCACCTGCTTGGTGGTGGGGTTTTTTGCCGAGTGGGAAAGAACAGGAAAAGGCAGGGGTGTGGAGCAGTTGGGAAAAAAAAAGACCAAAACCACCCAACAACAACAACAAAAAACCCAAACCACCGACCAACCCCACAGTTTTGTAGTTTGTCGCACATTAAATAAGTGTGAACTATTTTGCAACCCTCAGATTGAGTGGGAATAGGGGTTTTTTTTTTCTTATTTGAGTAGCATTAAAAATAGTCATCACAGCTTACCAATGCCTATGCTCTACTGCCTCCGTTTAAAAAAACCACGTTGGCACAACTGATGATTCAGTCAACATGTTTCTGTCCTCTACACTTGACTTACTAATCAACAGTTGGACACTCAATAATTACTGACGCATTTAGGCTGAAGATTCATCAGAGCAAGAAAACACATGATTTTGTAACATACAGAAAAACCTGGGTTCAGAAAAAACTTGCTCATTTGTAAAAGGATAAGCAGCACTGTATGGAATTGTTACAGTTCAGGTACAGACACGTTAGATGTCCATCAGGCTGTACGTGCATTTTCATTCCAAATCTAAATAAAAATTTCTCAGGCTGTGGGTTTGTAAAGGCCACCTTTATACATTGCAGAGCTGGTTTTGGTAACAGTACACCATCTTGTTGAAAAAGAAAAGGCTTACATTAGGATGGGTGTATTTTACCTGCCTGCTCTACGTTTTAAGGCTTTAAAACTCAGATTTTCAATCCAAAAAGCTCCACTTTAAAACTCTCCAAGCATCTAATTCTTTTTTTAACACTGATTCACATATGCATTGAAAAGAGCAACGAAGAACTATCCCAATAACAAAGCAAAGCTAATCTAATATAGATAATGCGGTTTTGTTTTAGAAAGACTATCAATTACTGTAAAATATTCAGGTTTATCAGCTATTAAAGAGTAAGTAAAGTATTAAAGGCAGGCAAATCAAAAACACATCGGGAATTATCTGAACCGTGAAGCACAATACCACTGTATTTGTTTGAAAACAAAAGGTCCTACTTAGTCAACAAATGCTTGGATGGTTTTACCTTTACTAGACAATCCAGGTAGAACATAGTGTTCCCCGTTCCTCCAAAAACAATTCCAGGGCTTTAAACCAGCTTCTTTCACTTGCCTTTTTGGGTTGGGTTGGTTTGTTGGTTTTTTTTTTGCAAATATGTGCACATTACTAATGTGATTTTTATTACAGTCATTTATACAACAGTGATTATTTAGAACAGTTTTTACAGCAACTTTTACAAGACCTCTGGTCTGGATTACTGCTACTCATAACTCTTTCTTGAAAAGAAGTTATTCACAATGTATATATTGTGATATTATTTGCTAAAGCCACTAACCACCATTTCGCCATCTGGACTATAGTTCCAACAAGCATACCGATCCCAGCATTACAGTCAAAATAATAATGTTTAGCAAACAGGATAATTTACATATAAACCAAGGGTAGAAGATCTGGCGAGCCAAATTTATTTCAAGAGAGAGCTATTGTAATTTTTGCCAGTTAAAGACCCAAGCTTCTTGCTCTCTAGACATAACCATGTTGCTGGAGTCACTTAGAATAGTACTTGTTTTGAAGCTTGCAGGATAACTGCTAACCTGAAAATACCTAATTTTCAGGTTATCAATAGAGTTTTGCACTTCAGAAAATTCCTGTTATGCAAATCAGTGAGCCATCATAGCTTTACCAGCTAATTTGGACCGTTGCTTTGGAACAATGATTTGCAGCTAGGTAGCATATGAAAACTTAATCCACTAAGTGTGAAATGAACAAGCTTGCATGATCACAGAGTGATGACATACATGTTCACTGTACACATTTGCCTACAATAATGTCTTGGAATTTTCAGTTATTAAAGACTCAGCCCAAGCTCTTACTTGCAGACATTGCATGAGCAAGTCAATATGGCATAAAGATTCAAACCTCTAAATTAAGAAGTGAATTTAGATTTCCCCATTTTACTCTTTTGAGAGTGCAGTGTTCTTAAAGAGTCGTCCTCACCCCTGTTAAAACTGACAGCAACTGAAACACAGCACGGTTCTTATCACAATCAATAGATGCAGTTTGCAGAGTCACCCTCCAGAAATCTCTCCATGCCCTTCAGCACAGCACATGGGAATAATCCATCTTGTATTGCAGAAACATATTAAAAAGAAAAACAAAAAATTCTTTACAAAAGTCAGCTGAAACTGTTGTTGACCTTAAAACCCCTCCGGCTGATGAAAATGGAATTTACATAGACTTTGGCAACTTCATGGAAAAAAAGTTATATTCAATTATAACAAGAACTTCAGCAAGGGATTTAAAAAAAACTATAAACTTGATGCCGTCACATGGCCCACATGGTACCCACGTGTTCTGCATAATCTACTCTTTTTTTTGTCCTTAAATACTTCTAACCCTTACATACACAGAATTGCTAAAACTCTTAACTCCCTCTGTCTACTCATTTAAAAATAACAGCTTCTACCTCACCAAGTTTCATTAAGGTGTCACCTCTTATCCCTACTGACACATTCAGCGGATGTGTAGGAACGAAAGCAAACCCTAAAGAAAAAGGAGTTGGTAACTGCTGCAAAAGAAATAATGGATCAAGAAGAAAATTACCAGGGAGTGCAGTGATAAGACAAGGGGTAATGGTTTGAAATTGAATGAGGGGATATTTAGATTAGATGCTAGAAATTCTTCACACTGAGGGTAGTGAGACACTGGAACAGGTTGCCCAGGGAAGATGTGGATGCCCCATCCCTGGAGGGGTTCAAGGCCAGGCTGGATGGGGATTTGAGCAACCTGGTCTGGTGGGAGGTGTCCCTGCCCACGGCAGGGGGGTTGGAACTCAATGATCTTTAAAGTCCCTTCCAACTCCAACCATTCTGATTATAAGAAATTAAAACCCATAAGAGTGAGGAGGGGAAAAGAATAAAAGGCGGGGGTCGGGGGGAAGAGTCAAGAGGTACTTCTAGAATGACAAACTTCATCTCCCATTCAGCAGCACTGAAGGAGATTACAGGAACGTAACACGTGTAGCGGCAGTGATCAGACACACATACAGTGCATCTATGGACTTAATGGATGTATAGTGTGCCTATGGACACTAATAAACCATGTTAGATGCAGGCTAAAAAGCACACATAGAACACAAAAAGGTGTGGGGGGTGGGGGGGGCAATGTGTGGGGTGTATTTCGTTTTTAAATTTCTCATTACCCAATAGAAGTAACTGAAAACAGCAACATTAACCCAAGCACATGTGATTCAGCAGTGGCTAGCTAAAGTCTGGCATATAAATTTATAAGAAAGTATTATTTTGAAGGTTCTTAGTTTTTTCTTTAAATCTCGATTACTCTAGATTATACCACACAAAAATCCCCCACCAAAACAGCTCCATCACAGCCTTGCTGTAAAAACAAAGGTTTGCTTTACATACAAAGCAATTCATAGTGAAATTTCAACCGAATAAAAAACAACATTCAATGTGATAGAAACTTCCTTCTCAGCCATGACTTTACTCCCATGAAGTATCTGGGAACAATTTTAGGGCTGTTACTGTTGAGAAACTAGGGGTCATTTTTCCTATATTTTGAGTTGGGGTGTCTTTGAAACAGGATTACCTAGAAGGTAATACTCAAAGCTTTGTATTCATCATTTGTTACCTCTGGTACAATTAGTTTTAAAGGCAGGGAAAACATTTTCTGCATTTAAATTAACTATTCTCTTGCAAGCTTACAAACCCAAATACTTCAGTATTCTTCAAATAAGTATTCTTCAAATACTGAAGAAACAGAAAGTAAAATAGTTTACATTTTTCCTGGTTTTGAGAAGCGATACCCACTACAAAGATGCAAAACACTGTTAGAAAACATAAGTTAGAACAATTCATACTTTAACATGATAATAAAGGTCTTACAGACTTATTTGACAACACCACTTGAAAACTGGGCTCAAAATACTTCTAATTAAATTAAAGGGCAAGTGTCAAAGCAGCTCGGGTAGCACAGACAAAGCTATTGAAAAAATTCTTGTTTAGCTATTTAAAAAAAGAAAATTATATAGTCTAAAGGTATTGATTGACCAATACAACTGAAAAACTAAGAAATATTTTAACAGAGACAAAATGACCCAGACATTGGGGGGGGAGGGAAGGGGAGGAGGGGTTGTTTTTGGGTTTGTTTTTTTTTTTTTTTACAGCATCCTTTCAAGAAACTTGACCTTTTGCACTTAATGTAAGTTCGCATTTACCACCAAACAGGATTTGCAGTAGGTGTGTACCCAGCTCAGGCTTCTGTCTCTTTGTTTAGTTAAAGGGTGTGTTGGTCCCACACAGTTCTGTTTGAATAAACAGAGAACTGTGCACAATCAAATGCAAACCCGCCCTTTTGACGTCAAATATTTCCCAAGATAAACAGTAACATTTTATGAACCTGGATATTCTGGGATAGTTATGGTAAAAAAAAAAAAAATAATACAAGAAATATCAGATTTTTACTTAATCATAATTCACTTGAGAACAAGTGTAAGCACTTGATCTTATTATACTGGAAGGGCATACCCGCACTGCCATACCTTGAAGTACTTCCATCGGGAGAACAGTCCAGGCGTTTTCCAGATATGAGATGTAAATATATCGAGCGGTATTGCAGGCAAGACCAATATACAGCACTCTAAAGGAAGTAAGGAAAAGAGAAGTCAGGACAGTTTGCACTTTTGCTTTCTGTTATAACATACCTTTCTGCTTCAGAAATCATTTGCGCGTCTACAGTTTGCCAGTCTGAAGCATTTGTTCAACACAAGACAGAGTCCTTAAGTCTTGCACCCAAAAAAAGTCTTCTCTTACCCACTCTAAACACATATTCAAACCGAGGCTAATTTTAAAGCTCTTTGGAAAAAATAATAATATTTCAAAGGGACAGCAGATCCACTGAAATTTTAACTAAGCTCTGTAGCTCCATGCCACGTTCTACACAGGATTGCATTTCAGAGAGACCATTTCCAAGCCCATTGAACATCACTTCCAAACAATCTTCTTTTCTAATTCCTCAGAGATTCATTCTTCTATTTTAATGTAAGCCTGGTGCAAGCTTACATTATTAAATTAATTAATTTTACTCTAATTAATATAAGTGTATAGTCCCCGTATCTGCAAACTGCTCAGAACTACTCTAAAAACACATCCCACAGAAGCAATATGGTTTATAACAACATGCCTCAGGATAAAACTTAACCATCCTGTTGAAAAGCAGCAGATGCTGCATCTCAGAATGAAGAGAAAGAAAGCTCTTGTAACAGTTTTTAAACAATGAAGCACCCAGACTATTTGTGCAGCGCTTTCCCCATTGCATGTTTAACCTGATGACTTTGCCCTTCAGATTTTTTCAGATTTTACTTAATTACCTCTGGGGTGCTTATTCATCGAGCTATCTTTCTCTTACTTTTAGATGGATCTTCAGAAACGAAGATTTAATTCAAAACATGTTTTTAGCTTGAGGAAAAGATTCCTATGCAACCTTTAATTATTTTTTTCAGGGACAAGGATAATTTATTGTCTAAATATGGCTTCTTGGTTGACCCTTGGCACAAGTGAAATAAATGCAACTGATAATTAAGGTGTATGCATAGACACTGTGAAAGGGTTTGTTATTCCTTGTGTTGCTTTTTTAGTTTGTTAATCTGCAAAAGCAGGCCGAGATTTAATTAAATGGTAGTTAGCCCCTGGAAAATCTAGAGTGAGATGTAATCATAAAAATGCAGCATCTTGTTAACATCTTAAGTCTCCAAATATACATGTTGACAGCTAAAAACCCAGTACCATAGTTCTCATCATGACAGTGATACCACAGACATTCAAAATTATAAAGACAGGTCTGTGCATTTCACAACAACATGGATTTACAGAAGACAATATATTTTACTTTAAACAAGTTGGGTAAGCTTGCAGGAAGTTCCTCATACCCCCATCACCCATCAGAGCCAGCTGTGCTGCTTCCAGATACTTGTAGGGCCCATGAATAGCTGGTTTAAGCTGCCTTTAGGCAACGCGGCCCGAGCATTCATTGAAGAAAACATGGGAAGCCATGAAAAAGTTTTGTATTATACAAGAAACAGAACAAACTTGCTCTTTGTGCTGTGCTTCATAAATTTCATCTCCCCCTTTAATTAATGCCTTCTGTTCCAAAGAAATAACTTAGTTGCTTTTATAGCCACAACTTAATGGGATCCTTATGTACAATCACATTTCTGAAGGGTATTAGGACACATCTGGCACAAAAGGTAAGCAACACAAGGTCTGCAGGCTCCTTTCTTTCCCCTACTACCATGGCTCAGGCTGATGCATGCTCTTGGGGATACAAAGGAAGCACCTCACCATGTACTTGTTTTTACTCATCAGCAATACAGATGCTCCCAGCACTCTGTTGAGGACTAGTTCTTGACAGCTTAATTTCACTTTTTTCTACCAAGAGCTTTTGCCTACGCACCAAGAACTTTCTTCCCATCTCAACTGTTCCCTGTCACAGCCAGACCTAGAGATGTGAAGGGGTCTCCTCTTGCTGCTTAGTTTTTCCATCAGCAGCAACATACACAGCTAGCTGTGCTTTTCCAGCATGTACCACTTGCAGAAAGATTTGGATTCAGAGTTTAAGAGTTTAAGGTAAATTACAGTTTATGCAAATTTCTACAATTATGGTTATGAAGGGGTACGTCACACAAGAATTTTTGTGTATTTACAGAGTCTTTTCAAAAATGTATTTATAAAAATCATGTAGGCTCTTTATCAGACCTAAGTGGATAACACAAACAGATGTTCATTAGGAAATCTGCATGCAGTATCTACAGAGACACCATATTCAATTTACAGGTTAAACATTTAAAGCACTGAAACTATATTTATGTTAAGGAGACTAAGCTGTTTACAGCCATGACTACCAGTGTCTGCTTCCTATAAAAACTCACATGCTGGAATTGTGGTCAGATAAACACACTCAAGTTTAACCTCAAGTAGGAGGTTATTTTCAGAGATTAACATCATCTTCCTAAACTCAGTGGCAGTTAGGAGTGCTTCCAGCACCTAATGGGGACCTACAGGAGAGATGGAGGGGGACTCTTCATCAGAGTGATAGGACGAGGGTTAGCACTTTTAAACTGAAAGAGGGGAGATTTAGATTAGATACTAGATAGAATTTCTTTGCTGTGAGGGTGGTGAGGCACTGGAACAGGTTGCCCAGAGAAGCTGTGGATGCCCCATCCCTGGAGGTGTTCAAGGCCAGGCTGGATGGGGATTTGAGCAACCTGGTCTAGTGGGAGGTGTCCCTGCCCACGGCAGGGGGGTTGGAACTTGATGATCTTCTAGGTCCCTTCCAACCCAAACCATTCTACAATTCTATGCCATTCAACAGTGCCGTCTAAATATCTGACAGCCAGTTTTGTACGCTCTTCTATCACAATATCCTCTCAAAAAACGTGTGGTCTTCACCACACTTTCTGATGACTTGTTTCTTTTTAACTCTTTAGTTTATTTTTAAATTAAAATCTACTTTGTCATGTCTCAGAAGGTGGCTGGAGGAGCCTCCTCCAGCCTCAGAAGGAAGCTGAAGGAGGGGGGGGGAAAAGAGGGGGAAGAGGAGGAGGCAAAAGGGGAGACAAAGATCCCAAATGCTTCTGGCTAAGACAATTCCAAGAAGGATATATAGTTCAAATTAATGGGAGAATGAATATATGTACTATAAGGCAGCAGACACATACAGAACTACCAAAGAATATGAGCTGTATCTCCTATACATTCCTCACAAAAATGTTTGCCTCCTCTTGAACAAACCATGCATTATACAAAGTTGAAAAAGTACAAGCCAAAAAAGACAAATAGGCGGAGACATCTCATAAACTGTGATGACTAAATACAAGTTAGCATTAGATAACATTAAAATATGACTAATGTGCGTGTCCCAGGTGCAGGTATAAGGAATGTTGCTTCATTGCTAGTGTTTAAACTACTTAATCTCGATCCAATCTTGGCTTCATAGTCTGAACAGTGCAAAGGGAAAAAACCAACAACAACAAAAAAGAGTTAATCCTGTACATCATTTCTCTTTTTATCGGCCAATGCTCCTATTCCCTTCTATTTCATCCTATTCACAAGGCTACCATTCTTTTGTTTTTCTTTTGCTTTTCATTCTTTCTCCAGCTGAAGTCTGAGCCTGAATTTTGTACTGTAACAATATACATTGAAAGAGCACACCCAAGCTGGCTTTAGCTATCAAGATTGTGATCTGTTCTCACTACTCCTCCACCATCATATTCTTCCTCCAGTCTTTGCATGCAAGGTGTCATGTTTTCTCATACTAATTATTGTCAAATTCAGAGATTAAAAGACTGACTCAAAGTAAAGAGATCCTCCTCAGTTTAAAAGGGAAAAACAAACAAACCATCTTTTAAGTAATTTCTCAAATTACCATGCTAGGGATCTCAAACATTTTTTAGTAGAGGTCAAGTAAATAAAAAAACTTCATCCCAATAAAAGCAAATAAAAAACCCCTGTAGAGCAAAACCACAGAACAGAACACACAAAATGCGAGTGCAGTCAGCTTACAAAAATCTTACATCTCAATGACTGTACGATTATAAACAAGGCATTTGGAAAAGACATGAATCTAACAGTACACAGCTCTTTGCTCAGTTGCACAGAGTACCTGAGTAAATGTAAAAAAACCCTCAAACTTTATGATTTAACTCAGATTCCCCCCTATCTTTCCTCCTCTGAGCTTTTTTTAAAGAGTAGCAAAGGGATTTATAATATGTGGAAATTAAATCAATTTTGAGTTTTGTGGAAAACTAACATACTGAAAGTAGTCCCTTACGTGAGCCAAAAACTAGGGGAGAAACCCTGCACGGCCATCTCACTTCAGGAGCTCACCCACAGTTGCAACGAAAGGAACAGAGCAAAGAACTGAACTGGTAAGTGACACTACCAGGCTGCAACCTCATTCTGCCAACACCTAGAGTCTGATTACGAGGGCATGTGCACAGGTGGTGCTCACCTCGCTGCTTCATCTCATCCTCCTCCCCTCCCAGTGTGTTAAGTGACACCTTTCCAGGCTACAGTAGGGGCAATGAACTACCCCATATGGAGAAGCTGGCTGGAGGTTTCCAAAATGCTGCTACTCACAGAAAAGATATTGTAAAATTAAGATTATTTACATGTCAAAACAGACAATCCTTGAGTGGGTGGCAATTTGTAAAGATCTCTAACTAGAATGTCTTCTGGAACTGTCTGCAAAAGGTTAATGCACATACAAACACACAAATAAAATGGAAAGGAGGCACTTCAGAGCCTTTTCAAACCCTAAAAACACCCCAAAATTCCATCAGGCAAGCTATGTAACGGAGCAGGACTCAGAACTTTAAAATAAAAGGATTAACTTGAATTTCACAAAGTTAGGCCTGCAATTCAACATTTTTTGTGCCTCTCTTTAATACCGGCTAGCATCTTACCTGATATGGCCAACCAATTCAATCAATTTGTGGCTGAAGAAGTAGGCAGTCAGCTCAGACACGTGACTGAGCACAGAACAAACTCCAAAGAGAGTGGTGGTGCCATTCAGGTCTTCCAAGTGCCAGTAAAGAAAGGTGAACACAAAGCCATATCCAAACCCCATAAACCAGGCCACGAAGAGCACCGAGCCGTACTGGATACTACACAGCAGTTTTATTAGGTCCCAAAAACTGAAAGACTGTGACTGGCTCGTACTGGTAGGAGTGTTATCAGAGGATTCGTTGGAGCCACATCTGTCCACCTGTGAGATTTCTACCTCTTTTCTCTTATTTTCATCTTGCTTGAAGTGTGCATAATGAAATCGAAACTGGGTGGCCACAATTAATGCCATTGTCATCAGAACACCAAAAACGATGAAAACTATCCTGTAGTTCTTGTACTCCGGTGCTTTACATCCTTGACCTTCAATGCTGACTTCTGTATGGGTATAGTCAATGCCAATTCCCACGGAGAGCATGGCCAGCCCCCAGCCCAGAGACCCCCACATACGCTGCAATCCGTACCGGTCCCTGTGTTTGCCAAGGTACTGCAGAGTTACCGTGTCCACAATGGTAACAGAGGAAGCACTGAAAAACTCTCCTATTATGACAACCAGCAGAATGAGCAGAAAGATGGCTTCTACTTCTTGTTGATCATAAACAAGCACCGCTTGGTCAGGAGGCGTCGGCTTTGTGGTGATGGCAGCGGGAGTGGTACTCGGAGTTGCGTTCCCAGGTGAGACTGGGCCACCGGTGGTGTTTTTCAAAATAAAATTGGTACTGTTTTCCAAGATAAACTCCATGTCACTGCTCTGTGTAGGTAACAGAAATGTTATTTCAGAATTGGCTGTCCCTGATGTTTCCAAAGTGTCTGGACTGGAAGTGAGCACGTCTCTTTTCCCACGAACTTTTGGGGATGCAGTACTCACTGTGGTTAGCAGAGAAGACGCCGAGGCATTTTGCGAAACTGTTGTTAAAAGAATGCTTGCGTTGGTGGGATGTGCTGGGGGAAGGCCTTTTGGTACGCATCTTAAGGTAGCTGGTCTGACAAATCCAATCCCCAGGTTAAATAAAACCCAGCACAGAAGTGAAAAGAGGAGGACAATCTTCCCTTTCTTGAAGCGATCTGCCACTACTCCCCAGAAGGGAGCACTGCAAAACTCGATAAAGTACCTGATACCCACCAGAAGTCCACTCTGACTGGGTGACATACCCAGCTGCTTGTAATACACAGGCAGCAAGGGGTAGAGAGAGCCATATGCAGAATAGAAGAAAAAATAAAAGACCTTTGAGATCAGAAGATCATTGTTTATTTTGACGCAGTGCTTTTCTAACCAATCTAGCTCTTCATCTGGGACAGTGGTTGTCTCCGTCGAAGGGGATTCATTTTGGGGTGGTAAGTCTTGATCCTTGGAAATGCCATTGAAAGGATCAGCAAGCACATACTTTCTCTTCTGTTCTTCTTCATCATCGGTTAAAATGGCAACCTTATCGTCAGCTGCCATGGTTTACCACAAGCATTCAATATCTGGTGAGCTCTCAAGGAACCAGGGCTACCCTGCAAACAAATAAAACATAACATGGTTAAGGTACCACAGGGAAACAGACCTGCGATGCCAGTCACCAGGGACAAAGACAGCTGCTTCTTTGTAAGTGACATTCTGAGCAACGCAAACGGTATCAGAGTGGGGAAGGCCATTCCTCTAGACTAACTAGTGGTGCATGGCAGCATCAATAAAAATGTGGTTTATGACCAATTCTGTGAAGTTCTCCCAACAGCAGCTTTAATATTGTCCAATAAAACATCTTTCATGTCTAGGGCAGAGAATTTTTTATATATTCAAAGTTACTGTAGTAATTAAGTGTGAGCATTTGCAAGTCTTTTCTTTCAAGTTGTTTTTTCTCCCTCAAGGCTAACTGCTTTATTTCCAGTATTCCCTACTATACCAAAGGACAGCCATGAATTTGTAATTTAATAATGCAGCCACATATATATCCTTTCTTTTTTTAATTATCAAAACAATTTATTATCCAAAGCCTCATGAAGGCCTTCAAAAGGTTCATAAATCTTGCAACGTGATTTTCTAAGCACTCCACAACCACAGCAGAAATTGATGGGAGGCTTGAGTTTCTAGGGTGAATAGGAAGAGGTGAGGCTACAAGATTAAAAAAGAGACCCCCAAAATTAGGATAACAACTGTACTGCAGATGCCCACACTTACCTTTTGCAGAAACTGACAAGCAAGGGTGAAAAATAACTTCACCATTACTAAGACTTTGATTTGATCAACCAGCGTTCAACATCTAAAATGAACAACCCATTCTAATAAACTAGGCTAACTAACACAAGCTTTCCTTTCAAGGAATAATAAGTTCTGCCAGCTCAATATCATTATGTTAAGTAACTATATTAATATCTGTAACGTAGGAATGTCAGCTCACATTTGTTATGAGAAAGTTGAACATTTAATATAGTCCGGTTTTGTCATCTCTTTGCTGGCTGGATTAGCGTTACTATCATCACACAGGAAACCTTTCAAGGACCAATATTTGAAAAGAGCGTTTTATTCCACGAGAACCTGAAATTTCTCTAACACCACTCAATTTATGACCAGGAATATCTTCTTTAGGACTTTGAAGTGGGTTTTTTGCAGGTCTGCACTTTTTCCCACTAGAAGAACTTCAATGCAATTGCAGTCTTTCAAAACTCAACTGAAAGCACAGTATTGTCCTCTTAGTCAGGCATTGATGTATCCAGTGCCTTTAAATTATTTAATTTTAGTTCAGAATTTATTTACATACTGACAACAGATTTGCTAATGGATGCAAGGCTAGTAACAGCAAAGAGACTCTAACGTTCACAAGTATGTTAAATTGTTTCTTAGTGATCAAACATAACAGCTGACAGAACAGGCCACAGATACTTCTAAAACCAGTCCATTACAATAATCTGAACCTTACACAGTTTAGTGATAGACAAGCCTAAAAATACCATCACTAAAATCCCAAACACTCATGAGGTTTGTGTGTGTTTTTCACTTTTAAATGTCATATTTATATGGGATACTATATACGAGGGTCTCTGGTTTCACTTAGGGAGAAAAGGTTGCATAAAAATCTTGGAACCTTAAATATTCATGCATTCAAGGGCAGAAGTCAATGAAAATAATGCCAGCCCATGCACAAAGACTGCTTTTTTTCTCCAGTTTCTTCAATTTGATTTAACAAAAAAAAAATTTCAAGTGTCAAAAGATTAGACAAAGTCCTAATTAAGTTGTTATAGCAGTCAAACGTGAAAAAACATTTTCTTTCTCTTACCTGCTACCACCAAAAGCCACATGAACCAAAACCCAGCAGCTGTCTACTTAGCTCCTGCAATTTTTGGTTCAGGCAGACACTTCTACCTGACAGCTGGAAGGATTGTTTTTTTACTCACATATATTTGTTCATTTTTGGCTTCTATATCCATAAAATAACTCCTTCTAATGAGTAAATTAGATCAGTCATCATCTGTGCTTTTATTTCCTTTATGTCTCACCTCATTTTGACAACAAAGACTCCAGAACTTGTGCAGGGCCCCACTTAAGTCAAGGTGATGTAACTGAGGTTTCAGTGTTATTCCTATCAAACCAAGTATATACTCAACTATTTACAGCTACTTGCTTACTAGCTGTTATCAGAGCTTTACACCATGTAATTTTGAAGAATAAATTTCCTCCCCTGTCCCCAGGACATGACAAGATAAACTCACATTTCAACCATTTGCATGTTAGGACAAGCTTTTTGCAAGTATTAATTGAAACTATCCTGATTTAAACAACACAGCCATATTTCTTATCACTATATATGAGCTCTAAACCATCTAATTTCATATAAATTATACCAAGGGCTTTCAGAACAATTAGTATTCAATGTTTTTTAATTCAGTTTCCTTTTTCTATTGGAATGGGACTTCAATTTTATACATCGTATGAACAGTGGGTTTATTAAAAAAAAAATGTTCTACAGCTAATCTTTAAACATTTCAGTTGCTGCATCTTCCTCCCCCCTCCATAACTTATATCAGCCCAGCATCCTTCATCTTCTAACCTGTTGTGTGCGAAGATAAGCCAAAAGAGACACTATTTTGACTACAACATCTTGGGTAAGAATATTATGAAAAGTGTATTTCATAATAATTTCAGTAAATATTTTCCTACCTTAAGAGTGTTGCACTGAATATTATTAATAACACAGAATATACTCTTCAGAAATATAATAGCATCAAGACTGGTAGGAGCCATATGGCATTCTTTAATGTTTTGATCACTAGTTTGTTTAGAAGTCAGGTTTTTGAAAGTGATTTTATTTAGCAATTTTTTAAATTCTAAAATCAAAAGACTAACGAGAAAACCAACAAAGAGGTATTGTTAGTGGAAAAAAAAAATCTACAAAAAGACTTAATCTACAGGGCTTTCCTTCTACTGACAAAAAACCTGTGCCAGTCTGGATTTGAATGTGCACCAAATTAAACGGATGGAAAAAGAACGTACTTTTAAGTGAGAAAAGACTATTTATCTACTGGTTATTTTAACCATAGCCTTAAAACACTGCATCTTCACTTTGCAAAGATTTCTTCTGATCCACAAGACACTAGGGAGTATAGAAGACAGCACGACTGGGAAGTTTAAAATGAACAACAGAGAACAGGAGTAAGGAAGAAAAGTTCAGAGAGTAAATGTCATCAGTTGAGCCAGGACAAGTGAGACTAGAGAGGTTGCAGAGTGGTTGAAAACCAGGAGTAACACTTTTGAAGCTATCTTCCCTAAACCTAGCGGCACAAACCTAACACACAAACTGAAACTTCTGCAAAGATCCTGAGAAAGCCCCGCACAGCGAGCAGACAGCACAGCAGATCTATGTCACAAGAAAGCATCTTGGTCCTCTGAAAAACGAGCTTTTGTCTTCCCACAGGTTTATGTTTCGAAACCACGACAGAACTCAGAACAGGGAAACAAGTCTTTGCTCCCTCATCATCCCACCGCTCCTGACGTGACTACAATGGAAAAAGATTGTATTAAAATCTGAACTGCCCATTTTTCCCCCCAACCCAAAATCCTATCTTACTGGCACAGGAGTGCAAGTCCCTTGCTCACAGCTGCACAGGAAGCTTGTGGCCAACCCAGCTTTCTCAGACCGGGGATTATTCTGCAAGATCACTCTGCCTCTGAGCCTGTTTATGCAGAAGTGCACACACTTCTTTTCAGATATAAAGAATATACTTGTTAACCACAAGACTATTCTTCCTTCAAGCTTTGCACAGATAGGATTTTTTTTCTTTAGAGTCTATTATTAACTTTTTTTTTTTAGTTTCCTGACAAAGATTGCTGCTGCCTGGCTTATATCTTATTCCTCCAGCAAGTCAACATCCACTTTCAAACTCTTACAACTATGACACATCTTTCATCCAGTCATCTTCTGCAAACAGCTGCAGCAACTCTCCTGCAGACTTTTACCTTTGAGCAACTATCTGAGGAACAGAGGAAAAAACCATTTGTACTGAGGAATTCAGTGATGACAATGCAACCATCATTTTAATGACTGTAATGAGGCTCTTTGGGAGGTAGCTGAAAAGAAGCAAATATGGGTATTCTACATTTAGTTAAGTATCTTCTTGGCATTCTTGCCTTTTTTTATTTCTTCAATCGATCCTTATTTAGTCTGGCTCTTCTAATAATTAAGAGGATTTCAAGATCAGAAAGGATAAAAAACTAATCTATTCAAGATAACCTGACATTACAAGAAGTTTCCTATAAAACAAAGAGAAACAATAAAAAGGACAATCATAATAATAATAATAATAAAAAAACATCCCAGCTCTCCCCTTTGAGTCACTCTTCCCAAAATTTTGGAAAAAAAAAGACAAAAAATAACCACTTTGCACTGTACCTCAGAAAAAAAAAAAAAAAAAAAAGGCAAACAACAGATCAGACTGGGGTAACACATCCCTAAACCACTCAGGGAAAACATCATAGCACTTACAGCACAAGGCATTAAAACATCATTTGCAGACCAAAAAAGTTACATTTAGGGTGAAAAAGTACTGCTGTTTTTAAATAAAGTTTAATTCACCCTAAACATTCTATTCACTAAGCTTTGAGAATTAAAGTATAATTAAGATTCACAAAGCAGAGCCTCAAAATCAAGGTTTGGGTGTATACTGAATGTAAAAAAAGAAAAAAAAAAACAAACAAAACCAACCCAAAGAAAAAAGAATACCAAGGACAGTTCATCAGAAGACAGTGCAAATAATCCAGAGTAGCTTAACCCATTAAATACCTACAAAATCACTGTAGAAGATTTATATTTATACAGTCTCAGAAAACATACTCTAAGAGTAGAATTTCAAAACAGGAATCAGTAATGAATCTCCCAAGCAACATGCAGCTGAAAGCATGGAGCAGACTAGCTTGCTGTTTGCATTGTGTGGGTAAGCAAAGCCAGCAAAAATGGCATCACGTCTTATTCTATCCCTTTCAGAATTTCACTGACTAGAAAACTGACTTTGTAGCAAACACATGAAATTCCACATGAAGCTTTCATACAAACATTTTAAAATCTGCTATTAGAAAACATGTTTCTTGAATAAACTTTTTTTTAAAGTTATTAATTATTGTTTGATTCAGAACAGGTCTGTGCTAGAGAAGCAGACCTAAAAACTATCCATCTTCCAAAGAAACCTCACCTCACTTCTCCCCTGGATGGTGAAACTGCCACAACGGGTGCAGCCATCGTATTGCTCATGCACATTACCTCCTTCTCAGCCCCCCTTCTCTCATTGATGTAAACTACAAAACCTTTGCATCAAAGGCCTTCTGCTACAGTATCTGTGTAGCATCTCTCAGAATTAAGCCCCACATCCAGCAGGCCTACAAGGCATCACTGTAATAAACATGAATAATAGACCATGTTTTCCATTTCCAAGCAAAGTTCACCCCTAAGGAGCAGCCTGGTACTGTCACCTGCATCCATGCCAAAAAGGAGGAGAATGTTATGCAAACAACTTACATCATGACAGAGGAGTGCAGAGACTTAATTTACTCTTGCATCATGTTCCCAAACATCTCCCAGGTAGGCCAACCTCCAGGTGGAGCCCTTGGAGGGGCTGTCCCCTGCCAAGCCAAACAGACCAAGTCACACAGACCGACCCACCTGCCTCACATCACCACCCCCTGCTCTCTGAAGGTAAGCATTCCTCCTGTGAGGCCCCACCATGGACACTTCACTCAGAATTTATAAAATCAGGAATAAATCACACTTACTGAATTAACTCAGTGCTGGGAAATGTATTTGTTTCAAGTCTGAAGTGAGACATTAGGATTATAACATCAACCACCATAATTAGGGTTTCCACGACATGAAACCACCTTGTTCTGAAACACCAAACTCTTAAAATTGCTTTAGTTTGTGTTGCTTGGCATGCACTTACTTAATGTGTTGGTCTATCAGTTTTGCTGCTTCATTCAATATGCATATAAACCCCCACATACTTTGCCACATTTAGTCAATTAGAGTGAGAGACTACAGTATGTCTGCAGTATGTCAAGATCAGGTTTATAATGGGTTTAATGCACTTTATAATAGGTCTGAAGTTGCTAAGTTGATACAATAGTGCTGGTATTAACATTAAAGAAGACAAGAACACTATCAGATCCCCATCTATTACTGAAAAAACTTTAAACTCGCACTTTAAGACTCCTGCTTTCCAATCATGTTTTCCATTTAATATGTGCAAATTAAGATATCCTAATAGATTATTTTTAAATCAGTTTTAGTCAGTATCAGACTCCATTTTTTTAAACAAGTTTTTTATTTACCAGCTACATATCTGCATTGCCAATGTTTACACTTCGTTAATGAGAGTAAATAACAGGCGTGTCTTCAACTACAGGCCGGACAAGCGCCCCGAGTCAGAGCTGCAGTACCCCATGAGCACAGCTGGAGCAGCTGTGGAGCTCTGAGGGGGGACACGGGGCACCCCAGCTGCCCCAACCAAGCCTGGCAGCAGCAGGAGCTGTGGTCTGTTTCAAAACAGAGAGGTCTGCCAGGCAATTCCCAGCCTCAGGGACAAGCCACTGCTGCTGCAGCTGG
The DNA here is from genome assembly GCA_013400055.1 of Nycticryphes semicollaris. Lineage (NCBI taxonomy): Eukaryota > Metazoa > Chordata > Aves > Charadriiformes > Rostratulidae > Nycticryphes > Nycticryphes semicollaris. The sequence goes on along the minus strand of VXBJ01003113.1, from coordinate 831,838 downwards.
ATCCTGTAACTGGTTCACAGTCTCCCGCACTCCTATATAAACTCAGGCCTTCAGCTGTAGCTGAAGATTAAGATGAATTTAGGTTGTCTTTAAACTGTACCCAGCACCAGATTCATGAGTGACCAACCACAGCTTCCTCACATGGTCAGCTTCTGCTCTCATACTCTCAATCCAGCTGTTTGAATTTCTTTTTTTATAAAACTGTTTAGGATTTTTACTGGTTGTTATCACAAACACCATCCTTAAAAAGAGGATTATTTTTTTCCCCTTTATTCCTCAGTGGGTCTTCAGAGAACATAAACAATAAAATAAATGCCATCTTTGTCCACTATTTATATCCAGGAAAACAAATACAAAAAATATAACCAAGCTAGAGAACTAGCATTTTACAGCCTTTTTCCTTGGACATTACTAAATACAGTGGAGAACGAGACCCTATGTCTTAGTAAGATAATAAAATTTTGGGTGAGGTTTTACTTAAGTACTTCAGTGTTATGTTCAGACAGCCACTCTCCTCTCCCCTAAATTCCAAGTTTATTGCTCTTCAACACCACGTTTTTCATTAACGCAACATTTAAAAAGAGTCTGCTGTTAAAACTTCAGAGCTGCTGACAAAACATGGGTTTTAAACTCCATCCAACAGGACATAACAGGCATACGTAACACCTATCATACTTCCAGCACTGATTTCTTCAACAAGCATCTATTTCTATGCTTGTTTTAATAAACAAAGGAGCAACTGATAACCTGCATCATATTTTAAGGATTTAAGGGCTCACATGACAGCTACACGTAACACCACGCCTGGACGCTGGCAGCAGGGGGATGTTCCCACGGGACATGGCCCAGCCAGCAAGCACCTCTGGGGACCCTGACACCATCGTCGGTGGTCGGGTGGGAAGGCATAAAAGGTTTGACCTGGGTCGCACCTCCAGTAGCACTTCACCCACAACACTGAGCTTCTGGAGATTAGGGCCGGCATCCTAACGAGGTCATCGCTTAGCCACAATTAACACCAGGGGACCTCAAGAAGAGCGACGCCAGCGCACACGGGACCACCCGGCTCAGCTGAGGAGCAGCTGATGGGCTCCGGCGCGGCGCAGGCAGGAGACACCTCCGAGACGGAAAAGCAGAACAGGAGGAGGGAAGGAAGAAAGGAAATGGCTGAGGCAAGGGCCCAACGGCAGCATCCCGGGCGCCTGCGAAGACAAGGCCCGTCGCCCCCGGTGGGGAGGGAGCTGGAGCCGGTACCGTGTCAGAGAGCGGGGAGAGACCAGCCTCACCGCCTTCCACCGGCAGCGGCGAGGTGTGCCACGGCCGGCCCACCGGCGGCC
>VXBJ01003113.1:768019-830420 GCA_013400055.1 Nycticryphes semicollaris | reverse complement strand
GGCCCGCGCACCCGCCAGCCCGGCGCCGCCCCCGCGCACCCCTCTGGGCCCTCCCAACCCGGCCGGGGAGGAGCGGGCGGTCGCGGCCAGGGTCTGGTTTAGAAACAGCGTCTGGGGGTCGTTGGTGGAGCCTGATTCACCAAATAGCTCTGCGTTCGTAGCGCTTCCTGCTCCTCTGAAGTTCCAAACACGTACGACAGCTTATAGAATTAAATTATTACCTGTAGTGCCTTCTCCAGCCACTGGCATCGTCCCTTCAGTAACGCTGTTTCCTAGAATTATATACAAATAAAATTACGTAAATGCTTAAAACAACAACAACGTAAACTTCCCCCCCCCCGCAGTAATTACTGAGGCAGAAGAGCCTGGGCTGGGAGGATGACTCCCGCAACAACAGCTGAGCCGTGCGGCAGGACCAAAAGGGCAGCGGCGTTAAGCCAGAGAAAGGGAACACTCAGGGCAGAAAGCGAAAGGCCAGCCTGAGAGGTGGGGTGTTCACCGGCCCTGAGCTCAACAGGAGGCCGTGAAGTTTTCTGAGGACTGAGCCCAAGAGCTCCAGCCGTGCTGTGCTGTACCCTGGAGCTCTGACTGGGACATAGTCCAGGCAGAGGCAATAAAGTGTGTAGGCTCCTCTGGCCATCCCTGCCTGCAGCACAGCACCGGGCGCTTCTGCCCGGGACAGTGACCAGGCTGCCGGTAACGTTCACTGGGATACCACAGGACAAATGCATCTTCTCATTTCTACCTCCCTTTTCTGAGGGAGGATCCCCCTTTCCTCAAGGGAAAAAAAAAAAGCATTATTTTGCAGGAAGAAAATAGAGAGAAAACTACAAGTTGGTATAGTTGAGGCAGATGGAAAGAAACAGGGGCACCGTGAGTGTTGAACCCATTTATTTTGAGTCCTCACTGAAGTGGAAGGGACACCCGTCCCCAGGGAAGGCAACGCTCTCTCAAGGCTGTTCCCCTGCCACTCTGCCATACCGATGGGGTGCCATCTTTGTATGTAGACACAGTAAAGGCCTCTCCTGAAGGAGGCTGGAGACAAAAACTGAATTTTACAGGGGGGATGACCTGGGGCAGGAGGAGGGTTGTCTATCATCTGTCCCTGGAAGGATTTTCAACCCCATTCATCTTTGAGAATCCCTCCCATGGCTAATTAACCACAGAGAGAAACCACGCCTGACAAGACCAGGAGCACAGCCTCCTGTAATCTTGCAGAATTCAGACAGGCAACTATCAGCTCATACAGTGGGGTTTTATTACAAAATATTACTGCAATAAACCAGATGTCAGCTCTAATGAAAATTATTTCATCTTGATGGAGACTTTTTGGCAAGTTACTACGAATGCTTTTAGCCAGAACAAGTATTTCAAATAATTTCTAGTCTTCGTTTGTGAACTGAAAAGGGAAAGCTGATCTTTGTAGTCATAGACTACATTTACTGCAGCCATAAATGCCATCTTTCTCTAAACTCTGATAGCTCAACATTGCAAACACAGGGACCCCACATCACATACTAAGAATATGACCATCTCCTCCAGCTTTGCTTATATTACCTTTTACTGGAGCTGCATCCTGATCATCCCCTTTCCTTCTACTCGGTTTCTGAAATGCCAGGGATATTAAAAAATAATAATAATTTTTTAAAATTGCTCTCTGGAGGAATTAAGACAAAACGTGTAACATTTCTTTGCATGGTGTTGTATCACCTGGTACAGGAACAAGAAGTTACAGCTGCTGACCAAAATATAGAATGTGACCAATACAGAGTCATTGACAATGTTTTCCTCATCTATATACATAAAACCCATGCAAATGGATCTTACTGAGTTTAAAAGCCAAATTCAGTACTGACTGAGTTTGATCACAGAGCTCAGATTGGGGTTCGCTGCCGCCAGTGGGTAAGAATCATAAGGTAAGCGTTGAGAAAAGCCTTAGCATTAAGCAGTGTGATTTCCAATCTGACAAGCTACTCCAGCGTGAGCGGAACGGAACATAATAGGGCTCTGCATGGTTCTTTCTTTCAGTAAGGCTCTGTGTAAAGATCTGGATTACAGCCTGTTAGAAATTATTACATTTGCTCAGAGAGTCTTTTTTTTCTCTCTGTTCTTTCAGCTATGAAAATGAGGATAAGCAAAAATGGAGAAACTGCTGCACTGCACACAAACTGTCCTCATGTATTTTTATCAGAAAGGGCTGTATATTTCTAGCTAAAGCAGTACTCAGAAAAAGGGAAATATAGTTGTAAACTACTTAAAGTACAGAGTTCTTTGTTAAAACACTTGCTAGTATAAAACATTACAGAAAATAAAATGCTGAGTCAGGTATAAAATCCATTGAAATTAATTGAAAGATCACTTTTTTCCAGACCTCTGGGTCAAGCTCCAAATCAGTAAAATGTCATATATGAAGAAACTACTAATCATCAGTCTTTTTCTCTTCACTAAGAGACAGAGTGATACTAATAAATATGTACCTGAGCACTGGATATTAGAATATTCAGAAATAATACTTTATAAATATAATTCATACATATACATGCCATATAATAAGCTCTGTGCTATAGACCCACACCTGGGTTAAACTTGTCCATGAAACAGAAAGCACGTCTGTGCATTTCAGTGGGGTTTTGGCTTAATGCATACATGAAGATTTGAATTCATGTGGCCTATACCACTTTACCATATATTGTGGTGAGACTACTTGCCAAAAATTGTTAGAAATGCCTCACTGCTTAAAAAACAGCCAACCACATTTAATGTCTAAAAGAAAGCCCCAAATAAACTGAAAAATTAAAGCAGTTATTTTAAAAAAAGTAAAATAAACAAAATTACATACAAGTACCTTCTGAAACTGCACATTGCTAACCATGGTAGGTTTTCTTGAGAAAGACTCAGTGGTGTCAGCTGATTCAGTGACTCGTTCCTTAGGTTAGAGGAAAAATAAAGCAAATATAGCATAGCACACAAAACTTTCATGGGAAAACATGTGGTATGCCATATGTACAATATATGCATCTTGCGCTTCTGATATTTTGCAGTAATGGCAAAAGTAAAGTATCTGAGCCCTATCTTATGGAAATCATTTCTGGGAGCTTAAATTTTAATGTATAGAAAAACTTCTTGGTTTCTTTCATAGGCTAGAGCTGTAGTTTGAAATCAAGAATTTCTGGTTGATACAAAATATTCTGCTGTCCTTTAGCAACTTTGAACTCTGAGCCAAAAAAAAAAAACAAAAGGGAGAGAAAAAAATTCATTTACATCAGTCAGAATAAAAAAAATAAGCTGAAGGTGATATTTGTGCTGCTGGGACTTGCTCCAGAGTACAATGAAGACAATAGAAAAGCTTGCATTTCCATCACACCTTTAATATATTTTGCATAACATGAAGAAAACTACCCTTGTAGCCAATCCTTTGCCTGGAAATAGACTGCATGAAGGCAACTATGGCATTTGTTTCTTTCTCTTTAGAAGTCCTTTATAACATGCCAGTTTTTGTGTACCCCAGTGTAAATCTGGGAAGAAGTTAAGTCATTATGAGGAACAAAGTGGCTTTCCCCTGCTGTTTCAAAGACTAAGAGCAGCTGTATTACCAGTAAAAGAAAAATCCCAGAGGAACTGGGAAATAGTCATCCAGTGAATCAGCAAATCATACACAGCTGCAAGCGATGTTACTGGTAGCCAAGGACAGCAAAATTCACAGCCGGTATGGCAGCGTTGCAGTGGTCTCTCTGGTTTGGCAGGAAACATAGGATTCCCTTCCTCTGATTTTTAATCTAACACTTTTAGAAGCATTACCTTCATTGGCAAAGAGAAGGCAAAGCAATGCACAAAGGCAAAGAGTAGTTACAGAAAATGTGTTTGCTGTGTGTACTTTTTCCTAATGGATTGGCCTATTTTATTTTCCTCCCTCAAAATTTGATTTGTGTTCGCGTGATATTTTCTTATACAGTGGCCAACCTTTCCTCACCTCAAGAACTTTTCAACCCACTGGCAGGTATCAAATTTGATGTGCAGTGACAGTCTCACAAATATTAAATTTCTACAAGGTTGCATGAACACTGGTGGCTGGGGAAGGAGAAAAAGGCAAGTCAGTGCCCTCCACAGGAGGAAAGCCCCCAGCTTGAACTCCATGGTAGGCTGCCATTTGGCCCATGAGCTGCAGTGAAGCTACCCTGTGAAGAACCCTGTTCTACTCTGCTCTCATGAGACCCCACCTGGAGTCCTGTGTCCAGCTCTGGAGTCCTCATCACAGGAAAGACATGGACCTGTCGGAATGAGTCCAGAGGAGGGCCCTGAAGATGATAAGAGGGCCGGAGCACCTCTCCTGAGAGGACAGGCTGAGACAGTTGGGGTTGACCAAGGAGACCTTATAACAGCCTTCTAGTACCTAAAGGGGGCCTTTAGGAGAGATGAGGAGGGACTCTTCATCAGGGAGTGTAGTGATAGGACGAGGCGTAATGGTTTTAAACTGAAAGAGGGGAGATTAGATATAAGGAAGAAATTCTTTACTGTGAAGGTGGTGAGGCACTGGAACAGGTTACCCAGAGAAGTTGTGGATGCCCCTGCCCTGGAAGTGTTCAAAGCCAGGCTGGATGGGGCTTTGAGCAACCTGGCCCAGTGGGAGGTGTCCCTGCCCATGGCAGGGGAGTTGGAACCCGATGATCTTTAAGGTCCCTTCCAACCCAAACCATTCTATGATTCTAACTAGGGGTCAGGCAAGGGAGTAATGAACTGGAGGAAAGGGAGAAGGGACAGCTGAGACTTTGAAAATGGTAGAGACATGAGAGTAGATTCTGAAAGTGTAACACACAAACCCATAGGAAATCAAGCTTCATTAGTTTTGCTGTCCACAGAGCAAATTATTTATGTTAGGCTGCTGCTAACGTTGATGCCATTGAATATGTGCAAAAACATGATGACTTTGAGCCTGTCATAAGCTCCACTGCTACAGACTGGAGAGTGTGCAAAGCCCCGCTGACTCTGTAGTCCAGGCAGGAACTAGAGATGATTCATGCCATTTAGCCACTGAGTCTGTAATGAATTCTGCATTGACCTGTCTTCCTGGAGGGAGAGAAACTTAAGTGGACAGAGCTTTGAGATGGACCCGCTGAGACCTCCTCTAATAGCAGGGTCTCCAGAAAAAAACTAACTTCTTAAACTTAAACAAGCAGCCCCCATGTGCACATGCATTTTATCCCAAGTAAAACCTAGAAAAGTTAAAAAAATGTAAAATGACTAGGGCAGACAGAATAGTTAAAAATACAACATATACACCCACCTCCTCTTCCCACTATGTCCTGGCAGGATGGGCCCTTGCTTCCACACTTAGCTCCAGCAACACAAGTGTATGCCTTCTATGGTGTATTCTGAGTGTACTAAATAACTAGTGAGCCCAACTTAAGAACTTTAGGTATATAACCAAGGCACAGCAAACTGACTAGATCTTTCTGGTCCCTAGGAAGTTCTTTCTATCCCTTGTGAAAGCAGGGGTTGAGCAAATACTGGCATTCAAGCAGGATTTTTTGGTTTTGTTTTTTTCTGTCATTGTCCTTTACATCTGCAAAATATGTCATATAGGTGTTCCTGTTTTCATAATTACTAGTCAATGACTTGTGGTCAATGGGAATTCGAGTTCTCAATTTTCAGCTAAATTAAGTTTCTGAGAATAGCTTTTAAAGGAAACACCATACCACTGCACAGCAAAATATTCCCTGACCAAAACAGGGATACTAGGAAAAATTTCTTCACCAAAGGATTGTCAAGCATTGGCACACGCTGCCCAGGGAAGAGATGGAGTCACCATCCCTGGAGGTATTTAAAAGAAAGGTGTATGTGGTGCTTAGAGACACGGTGTAGTGGTGGACTTGGCAGTGCTAGCTTAATGGTTGGACTCTATTATCTTAATTGTCTTTTCCAGCCAATATGCTTCTTTGAAATTTTAATTCTAAATTCTAATTCAATATTCTACATATTGAAAGATTATTCAAGAGAATTACTTCCAATTTTACAGAGCATTATATATTCTTCTCCTTTAATCCAAGGACTAGCTCTCACCATTTACATGGCTAAAAAAAAAAAAAAAAAGTGATAGCTCAAAGCAGTTTTTAACTGAACTGTTTGTTTGTTTGTTTGTTTTTTTTAAATCAGGTACCAGCACAGTCAGATTATTTTATCTCCTCAATTACACTCAGGGCTTCTACAATGTACCTAGGTAAACCTAAACTAAGACCAAGGCAGGCATTTTTACTAAATTTTTACTTAATACATCCAAATGTGATTTTTGCTGAAAACTACTTGAGTGACAGAAGCAGTGAAATACTCTTTTGTACTGAGGGACACATTGCACCAAATTCAGGCTAAAGCCAACTGCTGACTTCAGAAGCCTCACATCTAACTGGGCTGGATTTGCCTCATTATAAATAGGAGCAGTAAATGTCACTTTTGATGCAGAAGGGAGTCACAGTGTTAACCAAGCCATCTAACCTCTTTCTCCAGAAAGCAGACTGATCTTTTTAATTTTGTATTTCATTTCAGGACCTCCAGCAAAACTGATTGGTTAATCTGTCTTAACTTGGTTAGTATGACAGCATCCAAGTGATACTGGTAGTTGAATTCAGTTCAAAGGTGAATTTCAAACAGCCCCCTCTCCCCAAAGTGTGAAAACAACGAGCAATTTACTGATGTCCTTTTCAAATTCTCAAGATGATATTCCTCACTATGAAGAACAAAGGACCTTAGTACTTAAGTTTCAGTAAGAGGATTGCCACGGACTTCAGTTGCACTGAGATTCAAAGCAGTATCTCTGATCAAAAATGATCGTGAAATAAATGGAACCTTTTCAGACAAATCAAAGCACTCATCTATTTAAAATATGTTTAGGACGGGTAAACTATGTTGTCAGTCATGCCACAGAACTGTAATAGCAGCTTCAATGCTCTCTGATAAAAATAGAGAATAAAGTAAGGTTTCCATTTTTGTATTCAGATTTCTGTCTGGATATAAAAATCATTAGTAACATATAAGAAATGTTTTAGATGTATTCTTTTTAGGGCAATCAGTGCAATGTGAGATAAAGAGTTCATGTAATGGTACAAATTGTTTCAGAAATATTGTGCACAGCTATTCACCTGTTTTCTACAATATCCTGATAATCACAATGTATTTAAGATAGGAATTAACATACTGTAGTATTCTCAGTGGAAAGCTTCAGAACATCTGTTTATTTCAGAGTCTGAAGTTGAAGATAAAAATAAGACAAACAAAATCTCAGAATATATTTATAGTTCCATACTTACTGAGCTCATTAATAAATTCATTGGATTTCTCCCCAGAAATGTTTCTTTTCCAAACCTGGAAACTAAATTGTTGACAGTGAAAAAAACAACAACATATGCTTAGTTTTCAACAGAATGTTAATTTAGAACTGAAGAACCTGATTCTGCATTGTATATTGGCCTAAACTTCTATTAAATCAGTGACAGTTGGAGACACACTTCAAGCAAAGACCAGGCCCCACATTAGTGGTATGACATTGTATTTGGTAAAGATTGAGAACGTATAGCTTATGCCAGGCTTGTTGCCACGGTCTGCCTACTGTGAAGCCCAGCCTGCTTTCAAGAAGCAGCTTCTTTTCAAAAGAAGCACATCGTAGAGCAAGTTTGTCTGTTCCATTTGATGTCTTATTTTACTCAGACACCAAATCATCTTTCTCACAGTTACTCTGACAGAATTAGATAGTCAAAAGATAAGAAAATGGACCTCAGCTGCATGTATATGATTGGAGGAATAATACCACTCCCAGGTATCAAGTTTCAGTGCAGGACAACTTACTTGTTCTCCCAAAGTCAGTCCAGAAGTGTCAGCAGGGGGTAATTGACCTTAAATCAAAGAGAGACAAAAAGGTTACTGTTTCCCACTGTGATTTTTTCACTGCCTTTTTGGACAAGGACAAGGTTTCAACCATTTCCTAAAACGCTTCACTAAAACTAAGGCATTTTGGAGGCAAAGTTGAAAAAGGGAGCAAACTTGCTGAACGCTACCAATTCGGAATACACGAGAATTGCCAGAAAAGTTACTGTATAAAAGTTACACATTCTGATTTAGTGGCTTTACAGCATATAAAAGAGTAATTCCCTCTTGGGTTTTATCCTCACAGTAAGGAACGGCAAGGTGCCTTCCTCTCCTATCATTGCACTGTGAGATCCCGGAGACGGTGCTGGACGTCATTCTCTGCTTGGCACGGTGACCAAAAGTGGGAGCACGAGTTCCTCTGCTGCAGTTAATAAAACATTTCAAACCGAGTACTTCCACTCGCACAGACATCTGAAATCTCCAACCACATCTAAATTTTCCAGCTAACCTTTTACAGTATTTCCATTCTCTTTGTCTGTTGCAGATTGTGATCTATTTATAACAGCTCAGCTATTTCTAAACCTCAAGCAGACAGAAAATTGATGTGTCATTTTAAGGATATGCCTTTGAAATGGTTGGGTGGGAAAAGGCAAAAAAAAAAACCCCACAGCAAGGTGACAAAAGCAGAAAAATAGTCTTTGTCTATTTGACAGTATTAAAAATTCTTGCCTTTTTTTTCCCTATGTCATATCTCATGACTTCCTAAATCAGCACATCAACTGAATTCTAGGTACCTATGCTTTTAAAAGTAATTTACTAATTCCTTGTCTTCTTTTCCCTCTCTTCCTCCTGTTCTGTTAATAGATGAGAAAAGGTCTGTTGCCTGCAGGGTTGAACAATTTTATCTCTTTTTAGGACGTACAACTTAGCTCCCTGAGGATTTCTTATATTGTTACAATGTGCTGTTCACTGTTTATTACCAGAAGGTTCATGTCAAAGTACTTACAAGGGGGAAAAGAAAAAAAAAAAAAAAAAAGAAAGATTGTAAGTGCTAAACCAATTGCAAAGTAGGAAAGAATTCTATTTTAGCATAATATATGGATTTTTTTTTTCACACAGAGAGAAATTCAGACATAGATCCCATATGAATTATAGGAAAGAAGCAGTATGGTCTCCTCATTTCAAAAAGAATACTTTAGAGTTGGAAAAGGTTCAGAGAAGGATGCTCAAACATTTGGAAAAAGAGAAGTTCTCTGCCCAGAATAGCTGAGTAGCCTCGTCAGCAAAAGAGGCAATTTAGCAGGGTTATAGCAGATTTACAAACTTCTGAATTGGAGAAAGCAGGCAAATTTACTTTTTCTTCAAATACATGGAAAGGCAAATGAAGCTAGTAGGAGGCATGTAGATTGCAATAGTAGATTATAGTAGATTACAATAGATATAGTAGATTGTAAAGATATGGATGCTAAAAATTTGTCAAGTTCCTGAGGAGGTTGGACAAACACATGGAAGAGAAATCCCCAGAATGCAAGATAGAAAAAGGAAAAAAAAAATGCCACCACATCCAACTCAAGAGTCCCCTGAGCTGAAAACAGTTTGAGCCATGTTTGCCATATTCTTACTTTTCCCCACCCAGCCCCTCAGGGACACTTTTGGGAGACAGTCCTTCAGTCTGACTCAGCCTTGTTTGTTTTATGTCTCTTGTTTCTAAGAGCTGTAATCTTCTGGGCAACAATTAAGATATTAGAATAACAATAAATCAATAGTTCTCAAGCAGTTTATTTTCTCTTCAGTTATTCAAGATACCATGCATTCTTATAATTAAGTATTTTGAGTAAGCGCTAGCTTTATTTTGGTTTTTGCAGATCACCTTTGGGCCACTGATGGTTTTCTGGACCCTCAAGTTCCTTAAGCCACCATTTAGGAAGTGCTACTAACCCTCATGCTTTGCCTTAAACAATAGCTTATAGGTGTACTGGTTAGAAGGGCATTTTTCCTATTCTGCAGACCCAGGAAGAGTAGCATTTCCTACTAGTGCAGGTCCATCATTATATGAGTGACAGAAGAAGCAGCCAGAACAAGGTATCAGCTGCTGGCTGCTTCTTGACATCATTCATATCTAAGTCAGAAAAGCAGTAATTAAATGTTCCTTGTGTCATTCATAGCTTTGGCCACTGATAGCAGCAACAGCAGGGCATGCTAAGGAAAGCCTCAGGTTTGAGTTCCTCCTTTCTTTGAAGCATTCATGCTGAATGAGGTCACTACAAAGAATGCAAATGGCATCAGCTCTAACTGTAGCAGGTTTTTTTATTATTCAGATTGTAGTGAAATAAAAAAGATAAACAATTAATCTTAAATACTATGGAGGACAATTGCAAATCAGCCCTCCTGTTGCCTAAAACCCCTTCAGGCAGCACTCTCAGAAGTAAGACTTCAAGTCTTGAGAACTCCGTGGTAAACTGGGGAGTTTTATTTATAATTTCCATTGGCAAAAATGAAAATGCATATGAACACAAGTGTATGTGACACATAGGTTACCTGTCTACCTTATATGTCTATCTTACTTTCTAAATTAATAAATTAAGCATCAACTACCATTCTAAATAGTAATACTGGAGAAGAATGTTAAAGACCTTGAACTGCAATGTACTTTAAGTTTTGACCCAACAGCACCAAAGTGTAAGTAAACCCAGAATCACTAAAATAGAATGCAATAGAATTTGTTCACAAAACCTGTCTTACCTTACCCACCTTTAAATTTATTAGCTAAGCAAAACTGATAAATCTGTGGACTCTGAGCTGGGTGGGGGTGATCTCGTTGCACTAACTGTGGCTGAACAAATATACATGGTTTATACACAAAAGTCTCAAAAGCCGGAAACAGGTATTGGTAGGTTGGCTAATAATTAAAAAAAGCCTATCAGGGAAACAGAGACAGAAAGCGAACTAAGCTATAGAGTTGAACTTTCATTTTGCCGTTTACTGAACTGAACCACTTCAAAAACATGGTTTAGGTGTAGTTTTTATGAGATGGGTAAATACTGTCTACGTTCTACATGTTGGATAGATTAACAGGGATCTGCAAACATTTCCCCATTTCAGGATAGAAAATACGAAGGTTACGCAGCATGGGTCACCAAAATCTTTGGCAAAAGGTTTCCAGGTATTTAAGATTAAGTGACATCTTGCAGGGAGAATTTTTTCCTTCACCTTCCAGAAACAACTCCACATATTTCTAAGAGATCTGCTTCTGGTTGTTATTATGCAGTGATGAAGTCACAATCCATTGTTGCAGTCATTTTGTAGTGAGTAATGATGTTATCTACAAGCATTATGACTGCTTATTGTCAATAACTAACAAAACCAAATTAATTACTGTGAAAGAGAGATCTGTCTGCTAGAGCAAATACCCTACAAACCTGAAATTGCATATGGGAAGACCTGACAGAATTTTGGGCTTTTTACTTGTGTACATACTAGACTTTTTTTACTTAGAAAGAGAAGGCGGAATAAAAGATAATTTAAATAATCCTGGGGAAAGGAGCATGGCTGAGTGAGCACTTTTTAATATGGCATGGATTTGTTTGTCCTATGCTAAAAAAAAATAAATAAAAAATCCTCAGTTCCTTCTGTAGAGCTGGGTAACAGCTGATAGATGGCAGCATTACAGGTTTGCATGTGAAGCAGTGGTCTGATTATTTGTTTAGAAAGCAATAGCAGACATCCCTTCTAACATACATAGGAGACCCTGGTTGGATATCTGTTCATAACAGTTTACAGAACAGGTTTTATTTTCTTTTTTTTAAAGAAGCAGAAAATATATTGCACGTGTTGTTTTATAAAGCAAAACAGAAATTCAAAGCACATGCTATCTGAATCCTCTTCCTCTGGATCCCATAATCCTGCTGTGTGGTATTTTCTGGTATACACACTGCAAACCAAAACTACGCTTATGCTTTAGCTCAGTAATAGGAGCTGTCTCTTGTGCAATGACAAGATGCCATTTGTTATCACCAGTGTATAGCATCTTACTGTTTTAACTATGAAGTTAATGTTGATATTGCAATGAGATGGTAAAGGTTACTCTCTAAAGCAGAATAACAAAAAAGCTATAAACGTATTGCTGAATGCCTGCTTCTTCTGACTATTTAAAGTATGTTGAAAATTTTATGTTGCTATTGCAATTAAGATGACAGACAGCTGTACCTGCAAAATTCATCTGTCTCTTACTAGGAAGAACCTTGTCGGGAGGGGAGGAAATTTCCATTAACATTTCAGATTGAAATTTTCTTCTTTTTTTTTTTTTTTTAAGCATAAAGTCTCTGCTTTCTCAGAAAATTATTTAACTTTACCATAAACCAAACAAAATATTTTTCTTCTAAGTGCTGGTCAGAACTTTCTCTCCTTTCATTTTTTTTAGGCTACAAATGCCAATAAAATCACTTTTCAAAGGGTCTTAAATTTACAAAATAATGTCCCAGGCTAATTCTACGTAGTGCTCCATCTCCTAGGCAGAAGCACAGTCTTTAACTCAAGCAACAGATTTGTGTGCTTTAATATCTTGGCAGGTCCCAGATTGAAACCCTGCTGTTAACTCCTGCAGTTAACCATACAATAAAGCATCTTCTCACTCCTAGAGCCTGAAAAATTGTTTTTAGCAACAGTTCTATAAGGTAGTGCCTGCATTTTTCTTGGCAGACAGAGGTGTGTCAAAGTATGACTAAAGCACACTGAGTTGCATGTTATTTCTGAAATAATTATATATTCCTATATACTGCTTTTAGCAGTGTGAACCTCTGGTCAGGCTGCTATCACAGAGACAGAGAGCGAGCAAAAGAGGAGAGACTGCCCAGGTCTGGACAGGAGAACCAGAGACATCATGAAATCCACAGGGCAGATGGAAAATTGAGGTTACAGAGCAGAACTAATGATACCAGAGACCGTGTATTTCCTTGCGAACGACGGAGACCTGTACTGTGCCCTGCCACAGCTGCCACTGCCTTTCTTCACCAAGTAGTATACCCCTGGAGAAGTATATCCACTGAATGAGGGCTCCAGCAACTCTGTCCTATTGTCCCTGTTACTACAATTCCAAGTCTCTTTATGATCCAGGATGACCACACTTCTTTCTACAAAAACAAAGAAACAAATACATACTTTCCCTTCTGACTTGCTACTCATCCTCTCCACCAGGTTAATAATTATACATGGTTCTGGTAAATGGAGTTGTGTTGAACCTAGCATTTGCTCACAATTACCCCATATTGGAGGCTGGTAATTTATACTTAAAAACAGAATGTATCTGCAGCAATGAATGATATATGCTTATATTTGAATAGCTTAAAGGCCTCTATTTATTCTTCTGATCTATTTTTCCCCCTCATTTTTACGTTCTCCAATCTGCTCTGCTGTACTTTGCATCATTTGTGGCATTAAATGAGATTTCTTTCCCTAGGCAATGTTCTTCAAAGGCATTATTTTATGAACAGTTTTAGTTGTACTCCAGTATTAAATAAAATGGTCATTTTGAAAAATATTCTTAATACTGATTTTTTAAATCAAATGTAGATCTTTTCTAGTGAAAATTAATACCTGTGTGAGGTGTCAGATGTGGAACATTTGAATATACACACAGCCATTTAATAAGATACTGACTGTCAATGCTGTCAGCCAAACTGCCCTGCTGAAGAGCCTCACTTTGATTTAGAACAACAAATTCTTAAACATCTGAGATGCTCTCTGTACTCATCAAATCCCTGGACTATCAGAAAGCCACTAATTAGCATCAAATGCTTTTGTGCTTTATTCGCTATGATTCTGGCTGAAACAAAATGAGGTAACTAGGCATTCACTATGACCCCCAAGAAGGAACGCTTTCTTATCAGGTGGTTCAAGATCAAAGCATGTCACATTCCAGCTGAAAACCAGTTAAAACAGAGAGGCCAACAGGAATGTTACATACAGGAATGAGCTCCTAAAGTAGATTTTTAATGATTCTAAATGTTTGGCTTTTTTTTTTTTTTTTGGTGCCACTTCTTGAATAATATCATTCCACCACAATATATCATATAAGGAAAATTTTAGGCTAACAGTAGTTGGCAAGATAAGCATATAATCTGCATTTAAAATCTGATGTATATTCACTGCTATAAAAGGTATGAAAAGCACTACCTTTAAAGTTAACTGAACCAATGCTAAACGCGAGAGAGAATTACAAGTGGGCCAATAGTGCTCCCCAATGCTACTGACAAAGGAATTACTGCAATGTTTTAAAGTAAATCAGTCAAGTGACATGAACTTACTACCTGGAATATTGTTCCTCCTCAGGGTGGGTATGTAATTCCAGTAGATTGTAATTATGAGTTACATAAGATTCAGTGGAAGATTATAAGGATATATTTAAAATATTAATCACCACTCAGAAATAAGACTTTTAAAACATCGGGATAATTAGTTCCATTAAGGTGACATCTCCATTGATACTGCTCTAGCTCTTGCTAACGTAAGTCCATCAGCTGATCTTTCTGTTGTGTCACATGCAAATGTGTTAATTAGGCTTATTCACAACTTCCTTTGTTTCTGAGCTGATTAGTGTAAGGAGTTATGCCTGCATTTTTCATTTCTGCTCAAGGGTAAGATCTCCAGAGCTACACGAGATGGGCTGGCAGTGGGGGAGTCAGAGGGACTGAAGTCAGCGCTCCCAGTTCCCTACTGTGTTGTATCTGTGCAGTCCTGGCCTCTGAAATGGGTCTGATAAATTGCTGTATCTTGACTGGGAGGTAAGTTGCCTTGTGACAGGACTCACATTCCAGTGTGCACTCCTTTTCCATGAGGAAAGTTACTCCACAGAGCTAAAAATCATTCAAATATCAGGTTTGAAGTTTCTACTCACTGGGAGAAAATTACATGCCCTATGCAATTTTTTTAAAAAAAATCTCCTATTCTTTGAGAGTCAAATTTCATTAATTGACTGTTATTGCATCTCTTTGAATCATTACAGACCACAGAATCATTACAGGCCACAGAAATTTATATCATATAAAATTCTGCATCAGTAAGATATATAGGGGAAGTCTGATGCTGGGGAGAAATCCAGTCAAATTTATGGGTAGAGTTTTAGGTCGAGAAAAATGCAATTAGCTAACTCAAGTCAGGACACATTTGATCAGAATCACATCTTGTAAAACTTGTATTCCAGATAGCTTAGTCAAACCAAGTCAGAACCTGAAAGCTGTCCTGTACCCTTGGTTCTTGGAGTCGACCAGAGATATTTTTTAAGTACCACTTTGCACTCTATACCACAAGTCTTACAAGTTCTGTTTTCCTATACTAGTTTCACTGCTATTTTCATGTAATAGAAGCAAAGCACCTCAAATAACTCCCTGTTAACATAAATAACCCTGAATTTAATTCCTTATAGAAGCACAAATTTAGAGTGAATCTTGAATTAACTGATATTCTGGGATAGTGCTATTTCCAGAGGTCCAACAGGGATAGTATTTTGAAGTACAGACCCACACTGTGTGAAAACCACATGCCGTTTTCTCTTCCTACATACAGGCGGCTCTGACTCTCACACAATCAAGGACATATATCGTGAGCAGAACAAGAGACACGATGACACAACAAGGTGCAATACAAATATCATTTGCTAAGCAGACTCCTGAAGTCTTCTAGGCAAGCTTCCCTGAGTGAGGAGTGCTGACTGCCACCCTACCATCACCTGCACTAACAGGGGAAAAAAGAAACAGTTTCTTTCCAGACCTGGGGTACTCTGGTTTACGAACTAATTAGACACCCAAAGACAGTCCCAGCAGTAAAATATCCTTGGGGGATTTTTTTTTGGTCCACTAGAAGTAACTGTCCTACCAACAGAAAATTCACTTTCCCCTGGCCCCATTCCTACACACACACCCTACAGCTATTTCCACCCACACTACAGCTCTTTTTAACTGTGTTTAAAAAGCTGAGAGAGAGAAATGTGCTGCTGCTGCTGCTACTGCTCCTCCTCCTCAGGTGGGCGGATTGGTAGCTGGTCAGTTTTCTGCAGCATTTCTCATTGCTGGATGCGTGGGAGGCTGAGAGCAGGAAGGGAAGGAAGCAGCCCTCTTAGGAGGGGAGGCATATCAAAGCAAGTGGGAAGCAAATAGCCCCTTCCCACCTGCACATGTGCAATTATATGCAAATGAAAAACTAACACAATAGATCAGCAAGCACAGCTTTACAAGCCGTGGCCCTAAAAGCTATCAAACAGCTTGGGTCTCAAAGCCAAATTCAGGGGTGACCAGATCTTTGGAAAATTTGTGTTTTTCACCCACGAAAAAGAACAGACGTGCGGGAAGGGAAGAGGGAAAGGGGGAGGGAAGCGGGCGTTCCTTACAGTTATGGTTTTGTACGTAGGTGGAGGGTGGTTGGAAGGGGGGAGTGACAGATTGCTTGTGGCAGCAGGGAAGAAAGATGTAGGAGGGTGTTTGCTCGGGGTCCTGTCTAACCCAGGGGGTACTGGCAGCAGGGCGGATGGAGTGTGAGTGGCTTGTCTAAGCTGAGGTGGTGCGAGGGGAGGAACCCACTGGTGGAGGGACCTTGCCTGGGGCCTCTCTCCTGGCCTCATTGACACGGCAGGGTCTGCAGCAGCACCCAGCCACCCCCACGCTTTCCCTGCGCACTCTGAGGCCAAAAGAAAATGGAAACTACTTCGCTCACACCGTTTCATTATGGATTTGCTTTCATCCTTTTCCAAACGCTTCTAGTTCCCCACTGATAAGATGCAAATTAACTGGTGGGGGAAAAAAAAAGGAGAAAAAGAAAAAAAAAAAAAGGTTAGTTTTCTTTCACCCTTTCATACACTTGCTTGTTACAGGAGAAATTTACTATTGCATACCATTAGCTGTGCCCTCATCCCAAATCTATGGCTTCAGATATTATATGGATGCATTATCTGAGCAGCATCTGATTAAAAGCCCTAGGGAAGGCCCTCTGGTCCCATGGGATTGCTCACATTACAGACGAAAACAAAAATTCGCTTCTCCATATTAAATACGTGTTTTCTGTATTTCAATTCTTCCCTCTCCCACCCTACTGTTAGAGAGTGGAGAAACAGATTGGTTTTCCACTTATTTTAAGTTGTCTTCTACTCTTACTACCGTCAATGGAAGACTCTCCACGGCAGTACTAGGTTGGATCAATGAAATATGAACCTGTGTCACCTGTGGAGGTGGTTGAGAATATTGTTAACTGAGACTGGACTCAGGAAAAAACAATTTGAGGATTGCTTGTCAGTATAGTAATAACCAGTTAGCAGGGCTGAACTGGAAATTTTCCCATTCTATACCTCAAGCCTTCACAGACTAATTTTTCTTTACCTTCATACACTGTAAGGATGCACTTACTACCCCCACACTGAGAAATTAAATCCTAGCTGTTAGACCAACTGAGGAAAAGACTAACTTTACAGCAAGCTTGGATGCAGGAGTATTTGCAACATTTTTAATCTGGTCTTGCTGAACTACACTGTGAGCTCACAGAGGCAAGTGAGTGAGAGGCAAAAATTAATGATTTCATAGGGGTATATAGGTGGCATACAGAACACAGCTGAGCAGCTCTTGGAATCCTTGGGAGCAAGAGCTCCCATGTTACATGTTGTTCTGGAAGAGAAACTGAAAAACCTCAGAAACAAAACCCGAAAACATCTGTTCAACTCTAAAGTCCTCCTACAGTCTGCAATTTGTTTTCTCTTTCCAAACTTGCTGAACATCTTGCCAGGAAATTTCTAAATTTCTCCAAGGGGAGGAATTTAGAACCTGCCTATCCTTCTGGCTATTGTACTTATACTCCCCGAGATCCTAGCTTGGTTACTAGGGGTGCTGCCCCTATTATAACCAGGCTCCTGCAGCCCTCTTTGCTAATAAAAATAATATAATCCATAAACTCCAGGGTTAAGGGTCATCTGATTCCTCTTATTCTCATGCAACTCCATTATTTTTACTTTCTTTTTTTCTATTTCTACTTACAGAAGTCTTTTATTTACTTTTTAGAAAACGCTTTCACTTTGATATTCCAGTCTGCAGAAAATGGGGTGTGCAGGAGGACTATTAAAAACTAGGATGATATCTGAATTACTTTTTCAACTGCCTTTTAGTCACTAAATGTCTGGCTGTGAGAAAATTGCAATTTTCTAACACCTACCACCCTCACCCTCAAACTATAGGTAAATTCAAGCCACCACCAGCATGTTTTAAAATTAAGTAGTATGTTGGGCTCGAGGAAGATGGCTCTACTGTCACCATGCCTTCTTTTTGAAACCAATTTAGGAAAAAATAAAGGGAAAGAATTTAAACATTAAGCACAAACTCAGCGTCAGCATGGTGGGAAGAAACCAGTAGCTGTTGCAAGACAATACTTACATCACTGTCTACAAGCAGGCCCCCCTCTTGTTCTAAATCAGACATACAGCTGGAAGACAACAAAGAAAGGGTTTACACCGTTATTTATACTGAAGCCAGAGTGCAAATACATGGGGACAACAGATTAAAATCAGCATAAGTAAAAGAGGACTCAGACCATTAACTTATATTTTGCACTCTAGAAACAGACATCCTCTGTAATCATGTCCTGATCACAACCTTGCCCCATGCACAGGTGGAATTTAATTAAGAGATATCTAGGGTTTCAAACAGCCTCCACATGCTCTTACCCAAGGTTACCTTCCACACACTGATGTCTTCCTTTGCACAACACTAACAAAAAGATTACCCTGCAGAAAGGTTTTGTTCATATTTGTCTGTGAAATATATACTTTCAGACATAGGATATGACGTACAAAAATGTTATCTGCTTATCAAACTCACTGTAATGTGGTTAACCCTGCATGAGAAATGCAGAGTTACCTCATCCTCAAAAGTAATTTTAAAAATATAAATCTAAAGAAAGGTTCACATTTGGCAACTGTGAAATTTTGGTGTCGTTTAGGCTGGCTTAGATTTAACTGCATGGTACTTGCTATAAAACAGCATATAGGTCTGTATGACACAGGCTGCATCTTTGATGATCATATAATCTGTAGGTAAAAGCTCGAATAGTTTGGATTGCCTAATGAATTCTGCAATTAATTAGTTCACAGTAGGAAGTCTCCCAATACCTGCAGAAGCACCTCATGTCCTGTTGTGAGTTATTTCTTGTTCACAGCAAACAAGACAGAAAATTGAGACTGCATCATGTATAAATGTTCTGTGTCTTTTTTTTGTGTCCATTTAGTTTAAGAATTTTACAACCAAAATTAATATACCCTGAGAGTTACTGCAATGGAAATGCCAATATAGATGACACTGCTCTAAGCAGGGGCTGAATCATTTCTTGAAATGAAGTGCAAGGTCGCCCTCTGGGGACTTCTCTAGAAGTGCTTCTGAGATCTGGGATTTTTTTTTCCCCAGCAAAATAATTTTGCTACAAGGCTTTACTTTTTTTTTGTTGTTTTTTTTTTTGTTTGTTTGTTTGTTTGGGGTTTTTTTTTGTAAATACATATATGAATCAAGCCAGCCAAAGACTTCCTACATTGAGAGATGATGAAGCTGTACTTCTACCAATGCACTGTATTGTCGTTTACTCTGTGGCTCATCACAGTATCAGTCTCATGCTGGTATGTGGCTGCCTAAAAAAATCTGGTCTGACATAGTTACTGAAATAAAAGTGAATTTAATATTATGGACTCCTCCTATGATGTCCAGAAATTCAGTGAATTTAGTATTATGGAGTCCTACTATGATGTCCAGAAATTCTCAGATGCCTTAAGATTTTGGGTTGTTTTTTTTTTTTAATAAATGACAGCTTTCTTGGTCGCCATTTCTGTTTACACCGAACATATGCCATGTTTGGGCTCACGGTTCAGTCCCTGGCTGTTGTGGGGGCAGTTAACCACTTTAGCTGCTTAATCCCTGTATTTACCTTCTCGGATAACCAGGTTTTGGTGGGATGCTACATTAGAGCAGCTCCTTAATCCTGGTTCCCTGATCTTGTGTGTCAGTAGCCAAGAGGGCAGCACAGGCGTGGGAAAGGGTGTAAAAGGGTGAGGAGAAATGGGGATGTCAGAGATTAAGAAACCGGTTTTGCTGCTGAAAACAATACACCACCAAAATGCAGTTTTGGTCTACACAGTTCAGCTCTGAAGGGTAATTTGGCAACAGGGCTTTCTCCACCTTGAGCAGCAACCACCGTGCTTTGTGTTATTGCAACGTACAGTATCGTTTTCTTCACGGAGAGAGGAACGGCCTCATGTTCTCACACCTAATACCGGACCGGGGAGCAGCGCAAATCCTGTCAAAGTAAGGAAAACTCTTAATCCAACACCCAAGCAAGGGGCCTAGCAGCTTTCTACCTATGACAGTCCCTACGTTGACTAGAAAAGGGCTATTTAAAGGGGGAGCGGGAAGGCCGCCCGCCTCCGGATCCCCTTCCCGCTCGCCCTCACGTCCCTGAAGGCGAGCGGGAAGGGGACACGGACACGGGCGGGCACGCACCCCTCAGAGACACCCGTTTAGCGAGCTAAAAGCGAAGGCAGCTCCGAGGGGAACGGAGCCCCGGCCCCGCCGATCCCCCGGCGCCCCGGCGCATGCGCCCTACCCCGCCGTACCGCTCACCCCGTGACGGCGATCGGCCGCGCCGCCTGCCGACATGGCGGCCCGGGTGCTGAGTCGGCTGCCCAGGTAACGGGAAGGCGGCGGTAGTCGTGGCCGCCCTGAGGAGCGGAGGTGCTTCCTACTTCCCCCGCCGCGCCTGAGGGGGTTTAAACGGCGGCGGGCCGGCGGTGCCTTTGGGCAGGGAGCGGTGGGCCGGGAAGGCCGCTGGTACTGGGGACTGTAACCCCCCTGAAGCGGTATAAAAATACAGTTTAGGCCTAGGTTAGCCGGCCTGGGTTAACTTTCACATTCTAAAACGAGCGCATACTGAAAAACTAGGGTAGGACGGCAGGAGTTCTGTGCTTCTGAGTAGCTGAAAGATAAAGCGGCTTGTTAGCATTGGTGTGAGGCTGGTGTTTGAAGTACAGCAAATGCCCTTCTCATCTGTGTTCTTCAGTGTAATACAGGAGCAATCAATACATAATTGCCTTATTACTTAATTTAAGTAATGTTCACTAGATGTCCCGGCATGGGTATCTGCTCTCAGCAACAGAAGCCACGGTCAAGCTGTTTAATGTAAACCCAACTTAAACATTCAAAGACATAAGGACCTGAAGGCAGGTTTGGTGTAATGGAAGCTTTGGAAACATGCAAGTTTTAAACAAAACTCTTTTTAAAAAACTGCTAGTATTTAAACATCTGGAAAAACATCTTTTAAGACATACACCGCTAAACATCAAACATACTCTCCAAACTCTTTGTCTTATTATTTCCAGGTTCACCTTCTAACTTGAACATATCGAAAAAACATTAGTAGTTGGCACTGGTATCTGCTACCTATTTACTAGTAAGCAAAGACGTTTCCAACTGTTTTGATATCATTGCACTCTAATTTATTTGATTTTGAAAAGGAGAATGTAAACTAATCACATTCAGAAATTCTTCTGACAAAGCTCTGCTGAACTCAGCAGTTATATATTTTGAGATTGTGTAGCTGGTTTGTGGTTTTAGCTATCTTTTTACTATTTCTTTTTCAGGCTGAAGCCATTCAACAGACTGCAAGTAATATTACAACATTTGGTAAGAACAGCATCTTGCTTAACTGAGTTGGAAGCTTTTAGGACTCGTAACCTCCCTGAGACAGACAGCACATGCAACTTCCAATGTGTCCACTCACAGTGGTTATGAATGACATACCTTATTGCTCAGATATAATGCTGTCCACATCTTTGAGCACTTTGTTACAACTTTCTATTATAGTGTAAATTCTATGTTAGCTTCTGTATATTCATTACATATCATGCAACTGCAAGTTTGAAATCAATTGTGAAAATAATTTAGTTGTTCTCTACTGTTAGAAGTTAGTTACAGGCAAAACAATGTGTATGTTTGGTTTTGCAGTGTCAAACTGCCAGTACGGACACATGGAACTGTTATTGTTATAATTGTTGCAAGTATTTTCGAAATGTCGGTCGTAAAAGAACCATGGTTTTGTGGGTTTTTTCTTTTTTTTCTTTTTTTAAAGTGAACTCAAATGTCATTTTCAAAGACTGTGGCTCAAAAACTTATGTGAGGTTTATTACTCTGAAGGACTTAAACATCAATGGTTTCAAAAGAACTGTTTAGGAAGTGCAAATAATTCTAGAAGTACAGTGGGAAAACCTTGGCATACAATTCTGAAATGCATGATTTATTATCTTAAATAGTGCGTTTTGAGACTATATTTCCATAAACACTCTTGTAAGTATGTTATTCAAAGTATCTAACTGATGACATTTGCTTTATTTGGTTTTGCCTGTACAGAAGATGTCTAAACATACAGATTCGACAGCTGAAGTGTTGTTGGAAAAGAGAGGAGGTGCAGGAATAATAACTTTGAATAGGCCCAAGGCTCTCAATGCACTCAATCTTTCTATGATCCGACAAATTTATCCACAAATAAAGGTTAGTAGCTCTGCTTCTACCCATCCATTATACATGTTATCCAAAACCAATTTTAAAGTTCAGTCTAACACTTCTTAGTGTACTAATTTGGAGAATGAGAGTCAGTATGAGTCCACTGGCCAATGAGCTCAGATTTATAGGATGGGAAAGAACAGACAGTTTCAAGTAAGTTAGAAGACAAGAGAAATAAGCTGTCAGACAGTTACCTTTAGTATCTGGGTAGGTAAGAGACACCCATATTAAAACCAGAACTGAATTAAAAGCAAGCAGTGTTTATATGTTCCTTTTGGCAACACCCAGCTGGTCAGTCTGCATGCAGGAATTCCAGGCTATGAAGTGGTGCTGCCTCTTGATCGCCTGTGTGTTTTGTGGTGAGGCTGCGTGGCTGAGATAAAAAGATACAAATCATTACAAAGCAAGGTGCTGCATTCCTCATTCCTTAAAGAACTTCACTACGGTTTTACAGGCACTGTTTCTACAAGCTAGTGAAGTAAGATGAAATTTTAAGCACGCAAATAGTCTTTTAAAATTTAATGATATTATTTATCATATGCACAGGGTCAAACTTATTAGATAACAGTATTTGTTGGAGAGCTGCTCACTTTTTGGTATTTTGGTAGATGGTTGTGTTGCAAATTTATACACTCTTTGAAGAACACTTAAAGCAATAAATACTTGATCTGTAGTGCTGCCTACCGAGCTTTATTTGAAGCACAACCATGGAAGGTGGAATAATTTTAAATACTGTGGCCAGTATACAGAAATGTCTGTCTTATCTGGGTACCTACTTGAAGAAGTGATATATAACTGTTCTTTAACCAGGGTGGGGGACACCTGTAAAAGGCATCTTTTTCTCAGTACAGTGGCACCGCTACTGAAGTCTTGTACCATTATGTGTAATTAAAAAACAAACAAAAAACCCCAACAAAAACCAAACCAAAACATTAGTCTTTGTACCTAAAAAAACATGAAGCATCAACTGGATCAAATCAATTTGTGCACAGATTAGTATTTGATTGCAGTCATTTTGACAAAAGCCATCAACAACTCAACAGCAGTTTTCCTTGCCTTGCATAAGTTTACACAACTTTAATGATTTGGCCTGAAATGTTGTTACTATATCTTCCATATTCCCAACTTCTGCTGCAGGATTGTGTTTGCATTATGTCCAGCACTGTTTTAAGGAGTGCTGCCTTTCTTCAGAGACTGAGAGCTCTGCATAGACGTTTTTCTGAAATACGCGGTGCAGCTCTGCTGATCTCTGATGTCAAGGTTGAATAGGACGCAGAAATGGCAGAAAAGCATTTCAGTCTCAAGCTTCAGTTTAAGACAAAATATTTTAAGCATGGTTTGATTGCTTTTGGAAAAATTAAAATAAGAATTACAGACAGTATACAGAAAAAAATTTTTTTTTGCACAGAATTTAATCTCATGTGGAAACATTTACTTCTCTTTAGACTTGGGAGAAAGATCCTGAAACTTTTCTAATAATTATTAAGGGAACTGGAGGAAAAGCTTTTTGTGCTGGTGGTGACATCAGAGGTAAGGACTATAATTACTTTTGAAGTTACATTTGAAGCATTTTGGCCAGTTACTACTTTTTGTTGACACCCTTTATTTACTGTGAGTCAGGTAAACAGAGGCTTGCTACACAGCACTAAAATAGATTAGTTGGGCTGACTTCTATGACACCTTGATGTCCAGAAGCTATTTAAGTTATTTGTTTGGAGGTAGCTGTCAGAATATTGTATAAAAGAGTAAAAATTGGGTTTTAATAACTGGTAATAGTGTCCAGTCATTCCTGAGAAGTTTCTTGTCTCTACCTTTGTCTTCCCAGATTTCCATTACTGATGGATTCTGTGCAAGAAAATTGACAGATCCAATCAGTTACCTATATTCTTGTCTGTTATTATTGGATAATTTGTGCCTGATATTTGAGGTGGCTAAATACAGAGCTGACAGTCGTGATCAATGTATTTGTGATTATTTTGTAACTATAAACTGTCAGAAATTGCCAAACTGTGAAAATTAGCAGTTGTTTTAAGTTTTAGGTAAACAAGCAGCACAGGTTATTGTTAAATTATGTCCTGCTGTAATTGGATTCTGATTTTTAGTATTTGGAGTTCTGATTATAATCAGTTTTATGTGAGTGTTCTATATGCTGATAGAAAATATCATAATCAAAACTACCAGACATTAAGAGGGGTTGCTCAGCATAGAAAGTGACCTGTCTTCTTACAAGTATATTATGCTGGAGACACTGTCACAGAATTGAGTCAAGTTTGAAACTTCGTGTTCATATTTAAGTTTGAGTAACTTCTCAAAATAAAGCAGGATTAAGTAACTGTTCCATTGCTGTAGGAAAAAAAGAAACCCCAAGCTTGTCATGATACCAATTTTTTTTACTTTATTTTCTGTTAAACTTATCTTTAGAATTTTTATTTTTCTTAAGCCATCACAGATGCAGGGAAAATTGGAGATAGACTGGCACAAGATTTCTTCAGAGAAGAATATATACTGAACAATGCCATTGGTATGTTTAATTCTGAAGCAGTACAGTTTTCATGATAGTGGCTTTGAATGTAAATTTACTTTCTCTCTTTGCTATTCTATAAAAGACTGTGATAACATGATACAAGTAGTTTTGTTTGGTTGGGTTTTTTTTTTTCTTTTACCTAGTTCAATACCAATAGTGAGGCATATCTCATTTTTTTTATGGCTTGCATGCAGAATTTCTTTTGTTTAAGCTATTATGATAGCTACCTTATGCCATTGTTCTCAGTTGTTATATTTTTGCTATGGTTGACTTAAGGCTTAGATGTAGACAGTGTAGTTCTGCACTAAATATCATTGATCTACTTCAAAGAAGACCCAAGTTAGAAGTAGGTGCATGGAAAACCATTAGAGTATTCATTCAGAAAGCTGAAGATCAAATTATGTTAAAAGTTTCCATTTAAATAAACTGTATAAATGAATACTTAAGCTAGGACTTAACTGCCTTAGTTCACTGCAAAGAACCTAGAAATCTGTGGTCTTAAAATGACAGCAAAAATGATGGGTAAGGTTTACTGGGATAAAGGATATTAATTCTTTAGGGTAAAAGTCAACCATTGAATCTTTGGTGAGAAGAAACTTCTCCACACATACTTTAATTGAATACAGTTTGAGTTTTTAAATATTGTATCCAGTGTTAGTCATTACAGGAGGAGAGGTGACCATGTTGGATATCAATTTAGGTTGACAGAGCACAGAATTACTAGAATAAGAGTAATTTCTGAAAAGTTTTTACTTCATTTGATAGAATTTCCAGTTTTAGCATGTTTGTCACATACCTTCCTTACCTTCATCAAGAAAAATATTTTAAGTTTCATATACTTGGGAGAAAAAATAAACCTATTATCATGGCAGTTGGACTAGGTGATAGCTGTAGATCCCTTCTAAGTAGCCTATCCAAATATTGCAAGGACACATACTTTAAGTTTGGTTGGTTGGTTTTTTTTTTCCCCCAAATTATAAGGGTGTTATGTCTATAATGCATGTAATTACAAAACAGATTTTTGATAACTTTATTATGAGTGTATTCCTTTAACACTGGGATTTGTGCAAAAAGATGTATTTATATCTTTATTTTACAACTTAAAAATACACAGGGGAACTGCTTTCCCAGCATTTGCTATTGGAGAAGCACGCTTCTCTAGAATTTAGTGAAAGACTAGCATCTAGAGCCCCAAGCATTAGCCAATATGTTCCTGTAAGAACAAAGTTAAAAATATAATTCTGTTATATTGTCTAACTAATAACTTGAAGGATTGAACTCCTTTTAAAATAGTACTTTTTCTGAAACAAGGATCTATAGCTGCTACAGAAAACTTGGTTGCAGTGGATACCCATACCAACAATCTGACTGAACTTTGAAAACGCTGAAGATGAGGCAGTTTCACTCACAGTGAACTTCGAATCTTTCCGTGAATAATAATTGAAAGCATCAGGTCTGTAGTTTTATGCCTCCTAAAGGCCCAATAGATAAGGCTGATAGATAAAACTGTGGTACTTTAGGACATTATCATCTCCATCTGTCTGTGCCACATTCAAGGTTGTAACACGGAACAGAGTTAGCAAGACAGAACACATTTGCATTGCAGTCGTTTATAGTCACATTTTGGCTGAAACCTGCCAATGCATCTGTCATTGTAGTAAAGCAGGGGAGTACCAGTGCACACTCTGCTGTTAATCCAGGCTGTAAAATGGGCTGAAAGGGAAACTTGCGTCCCATCATCCTGCAAAGCTATGGCCTAGTGGCTGTGGCTAAGTTGTCAGATACTCAGCAAACAATCTCACATTTGGCAGTTGTATAACATTCTCTTACAACACTCTGAATGCAGTAAGTCAGTAACTAGTGTTTCTTTTCATTGCTTAAGAATAACATTAAAGTACCTTCACTATAAGCTGATATTTTACTGTTTAATTTACCATTTATTTTCTCTGGCCCTTGCTTAAGATATGGGGAAATGTGTAATGTATACAGTTAGTCCCAGGTCCACTCTTTTGAAAATAATGCACTTTTTTTTTTTTACACTTCAAAAGGCACTTGCAAGAAGCCGTATGTGGCACTTATTGATGGCATTACAATGGGAGGGGTAAGTTAAGTACCTTGGTAAGATATCTGATATAGTTCATTTTAAAGTAATGTAATATTCTGTACTTGAATAAAGTGCACACATGACATTTCAAACTTTTCAATTCAAGAAAAAGGACTGTAATCTGAACCTTTGTCTGTTACCTATTCAGGGTAGGTTGCTGCTCATCTAGTACTTCTGCTGTTCTTTGATAGGTAGTGCAACTGCTTTCTCTGAGAATCTGGAAATTGTGTTGAGAAAAGACCAAGATCCTGTCACTGTAGGAAACACCCACCACAAAAGTTGCCAGAACACTGAAGTGCGAGTTTATAGATTGTGCAAGAGCTGAGAAGAATTTTCCACTCAAGGCATATTAAGAATTCAAGCTATATAAAAATAAAGGACAACTCTTTGAAAATTTAGAAAAAAATTAGAAAATCTAGGAAAAAAAAAATCATTCTAAGCTGTACTTTAATAGACATGAGTTCTATAGTTTTCCAACAAATAATCTGGAAATACATCTATTTTCTCATTTCTAAAATACTTCCAAAATGTGGTCCCAATTCCTCCTCCCTATGGCTGCACCTTATTACTAAGGCTAGTAATAAGGTTACTAAAGCAACATAGAGAAGATTCCATCACATTGCTCATATAATCCGTGCTAGTAAATTTCAGTAATTGTTGGCTTTAGAAACCATGAGTTATAGTTAGAAGGGCAATACCATGCTTTTCTATGTTAAGTACTTTTTTATTCAGTTTGGCATCTGTTGGATATATTTGCACGATAGCAGGAAGTAGAATACAATAGTCTTAAGTTATTTTGAACAGTGAGTTTGACAATGTCTGCCATATTATCACTTAGATTTATATTGCATTCTTGCACTTCAGTATGATACAGGTGTACAGTCTATTTAAATTAAATTTGTCAAAGACAGGATGCAACTGGAACACCACATGGTTCATCACCTGTCATGACTCTTCCCTTTCCGTCTTTTCTTACACATTTAGTTTTGTCTGGTTTGGTTGTGGTCTTTTCAACTCGTGATTGAAACATGCAATAGCTCTCTTTCCCTTTGCTTCTGTGCTACCAAAGACCTCATCGAGATAGCCATTTCCTCCCTCCAGTCCTAGGAGAAAAACTTCTTGCAGAAAAAGTTTTTAATTGAGCATAGGAGACAAAGATTTGAGGATAAGAGATAGTGAAAAATAGAATAGACTCCATTTATTACAGTTTTGAATAATAGCATGGGTAGCTATAAAAGAGCAAAACTGCCCAGCAGCCAGTGTCAGGTTCTATAGATTGCTCATTACAGCTGTGGCCTGAGCAGGAATAGGATTTTGTCCTTTGAAAGGAAAGTATATTTTTTGACTGAAAAGAGCATAAGGGAGTCAGATGATCCTGCTTTACTGACTGTTTATTTTAAAGAGCTTTTAAAAGACAGCAGTTAGTCTAAAACTTTAGTGGGATACCCAAATTTTAGCATAGGCTACCCAGCTCCCAGAGGGACCTTACCAGAGTTTAGCTGCCGTTAGAGTTTGAATGACAACTTGTTTATACTGAATTTGATGATACTAGTAACAGTTATCTTCATCTGGGGGTAGGGGACTAGATTTAGATTGAGGAGTTATACAGTTTAGCAGAACAAGCAGTAAGTCTCAAGTTGCAGACTACTTTTAAACTAGTGGTTTGTTTTTTTCTTTAACATTGAGTGCTATTTAATTTGCAATTGTTTATATAGCTGCAGTTTGCTCCAAGATAATGCCCTTCCTACATGAGTACATGTTTTCATCAACATACTTCTGCCTTCTCCCCCCTCCACCACCATTGGCAGTACATGGAAGTAGCTACTGCTAATTTAATAACACAAGGCAGCAGTTGTATTTCTCAACACCTAGGAATTTTTGTGTTTGTGTTTTGTGTTAGTTTTGAGTAGTCTTCTATGCTTTTCCTTTCAACCAGTTCCCCCATCTGTAAGATTTGGTTTGATTCCTCTACATGGGCCAATGCTTACACGGGAAGAGGTCATTAGCACCTGGCTTTCCTCCACCCTCTCACCATTTTCAGAACTGACCTTAACCAAATGTAAGACTTGCAGCAGCTGTTTTCTGTTGTGGTACAAATAGGTTCACTGCAGTGGAATTTCTAGAATAAAACCTTTACAACAGTCCTTTAAACTTTGTGGCCATACTGCAATCTCATTTGGCTTGCTGTACGAAGTACTCTGCCCTACTATAATTATTTACTAGAACTGCATTTGTATGAAGGTGTTATTCTGCTCATGGTATAATTAGATGCTTTGTTTTAAATGACTCCAGTGCTAGGTTCTGTTTTTAACACAATCACATCCTATTTCATTTGTTTTATATGCTCAAGATCTGGCTACCTTAGCCTCTACAAGTCAGTGGGATCTAGAAATGTGTGCCACTTACAAAATACAGTAAATACCTTAAAAAAAAAAATCAACATTCAAGCCCTTGGCTTTAAAAGCAATAGTTTTAGCTTGGGCTTAAAAAAAAAAAATAAAAAAAAAAATCAAAGGACACCTCGAACACTGCAATTTATCCATAAACCATTTATCTATGAATGAAAATGCAAGCAAGTCAATCTCAACCTTGCTCAAAAATGCAGCACTATGCACATGGATGCTCTGTTGTTCTAATTTAAAATAAATTTTAAATCACTCAAATGTATTAGAAACCCAGTTACTATGGGCTTAGGTAGTAAAATTACTACTGTTGCACAGAAAGATTTGTGTTGATAAAACTTGGAGTAGTATCCAAAAAATTAACTGCTTCCACTTCAGTATTGGCCAGAGGCTGGTAGATGGCTTTCTTGAGAGCTTAATTAGCCAACAGATGGGGCTGTGGAGCTTGTTTTCTGCATCTTCTCGTCACTACTGTTGTTAATCAAAAATTGATATTCAGTGTTAATGTATCATTTCCTTTTTATACTTACTCAGAGCAATACATTCAAGTAACAAGTATGTTTGATGAAGCAATGACCAGATTTTACTACAAAAATAGTGAAACAAGTTATAAATACACCACATTCACTGCTAAATGGCATATACTGTTGAAGGGAACACTGGACACATACTCTCATGTTACTAAAACTGTTATTCAGATTATTTAAATTGACTTCTATCCATATTTTTATTTTATTAAAATGAAATATCTGAACAAGAAAAGCAGAGTATTTAGATTTCTAGAATGTTTTATTTTTTATTATTACTGTCTATAAATGAGGTAATGTATTTCCAGAGAAGTCCCAGTCTTTTCCCGAGTTCTTCAGAGATGAACAGAAGTCTGCTTTATTAGCTCAGTCTAAAGCTATGGTTTTAAATAAGGCTTTGGCACAAAATATATTCTTGTACTAGGTACTCTCTCTTAACAGACTAAAAGGGTTAATAAAAATGTATTTTAAACAGGTTTCATAGCCAAATAAAGTACACTAGACAGTTTTGAGTGGTGGCTTTGGATAATTGAGAAACACAGGGCATACGGTGGAAGTTAATGAATGTGGTGTAGGGTGCTGGACTAACTTCATGTAAAGCATACTTAAAACTGCAGTGGCATATTGCCAAAGCAGAAGTACATCATTTTCTGGAGCAAAGGCCACTGGTTTTAGTTTAGGGAGGAATCTGTGACAGTGTGTACAAAGTACACACTTAGTATCATATTCTGGAGTATGCATGATTTAGAAACTTGCTGAGCTAGGCTTTATTTCAGAACCAATAATAATCATCAGTAATGGCCATCACCTCTCTATTCATCTACATCTTATATGGACCAGCTTTCAGGTGACTACCACAGAGTAGAATTTTTTAAGAAGTCTTTGAGTGTGTTAGTCAGCTGGGTAGTAGTGTCAAATATATTAAGCGTTAGACTATACAGAAGTACAGAGCTGAGAGGAGTCTTGGGATTACTCTTTTGCACTCAAATCATAGTTAGATGATTGCAGATTTTCACCTGATGCATCTAGAACTCTCTGACAGCAGGAATTCTATTTTTTTCTAGATTTCCCACCTTAGTACTTAGTTATTCTGTCAAGTTAAGATTCCCTAGCATCTAATCTAAGTCTTTAGTACGTGTAATCAATATATTCCTGTCTTAGTCACAGCTCTCTAAGAACATTTTGAGATACTTGCATTCTGTGCTCATAGCTGTCTCTCTTTAACAGGGATAAGGATAATAACTTAGCTTTTACTATAGATTAAGTCTCTAGGTCTTTTTGCAATCCTCTGGAATCTCTCCACTTTGTGTATTTTATAGTTCCTTACCAGAGTCCAGACAATATTTCAGCTGGAGGATTCACCAAAACAAGTAGAGCAGTATGATTATCCTCCATACATCACAGAGGTACTCTGTCACAACTAGTCAGTATAAATAACAGCTTCTCAAAGCACCAGGTGCTAGGAGGCCACTACTTCTGGTTATTCTTAAAGCCATTATTCTCACCTTCTGGCATAACTTAATTTTCCATCCCAGTGCACTTCTTTGTCACTTACCTTTCCCCAGTTTTTAAATCTTTTTCTTGGAACAGAAGTGGTGCATTGAAGAGTCAGTCTTGTGGAGCTATCCTTTTCCTCAAAAAATACAAAGGAGGAGAAGAAAAAAAAAGTCACTCACCTCCTCCTTCAGGAAACCCAAGTGCCATACTGCCTGGCATTGCCTTTTATAGCTCACTGCATCAAGCTGATTAGGTTTCCCAGGTGGATTGAATCTAGGCTGAGTGGGTGCACTTCAGCCCTTTAGTGCCTGCTAGCAGGGACTTGGCTGTAGCATACCTTAGGTAGTTCTTTTTGCAACAGTATTGCATTATTATTTGTATTAAGTTCATAGTTGCTATAAACTGCTGAAAAATGTCTAGGTGCTTGTTCCATAGAAAACATAATTGTAGTCTCCACATAGACCAGGAATGAAATACCTAAAAATGCTTTCCAACAGCTAAATTAATATGATGTTTTCTTGAACAATCTTGTTAGGAGCTTGGTGCAGGTACCATGGGGATTCTATCAAAATAGTTACAGATATCTGAACTTACACTGTAGCAGGATTAGTCAACAGTTCTTACTACATTACTATTTCTTGTCAAGTAAATTGGTAGTGATGTCATGAGCAGTTTGTATGTTGCCCATTTTAGTCAATAGAATTCCAGTACACAAAGGAGCTGGAGTTGAGCAATATCTGTCCTTATCTTGTGCTATTTTTATCCAGACTGTGTGGCTGTAACTCTCTAGGAATTTTCCTTTCACTACCAACATATATGTAAAATTTCTGGTATACATCTGCAAATAACATTTTTCCTTGTTTCTTCCAAAATGGAATTACTTGTTTTTTTGATTGCCTGATGTTCTGTAGTCAGGACCAAAGCCGCATAAGGAAAAAACATACCTTTGTTACTGCTGCAGATAAAAAACAAATAAAATTCTTCATTCCCGGGCTTCACAAGTTAGCCTCTGAGTTACAGAGAGCTGGACTGCAGCAATAGGTGGGAGGAGGAAACAGGGGAACATCACAAAGATCCAGTGGCCCACAGTCTGAATCTGCCCTCTACCAAAACTAGTTCCCAGTGATGTAAAAAGGTGGGAGAGAAGGGTCTGCCCTTGCTCTCTGTGCCCTTTGTGGGTACGGACGTCTGTGCAGACAGTATTTCCTTCTGAGCAAGTTGCCTGGAATTGCTGTCTATGCGAACTAGTGAAACAAAATCATTGTAAATATTACACCTGATGTTTGCCTGTTCTTTCAGTATTTCAAGAGAAATACTTAAATAACCATTGTAAGCCTGTATCTAAAACCAAAGTAAAAATCTTGTAAACCACTGAAATCTGGCGTTTCAATATGTTTACCTGAAGTGACTGAAGACTGAAAGAGGAGGGTGGGAAGTATAAAGACAACAGACTGCTTCACTTCATCATGATCTCACTTGAACTATGAGCTATTAATAAAGAATCTGCAGAAAAAGAAGCCAGACAAATACGATGCAATAATTGCAGCTGCTACATAAATGTTTAACTTTCTTAGGTGTCTTCTGATATTCCTCAGGCATATAAAATACCATGGCGGGAGGAACTTCCCTTTTTCCTTCACATTATAATAGAATAATATCTTCCCATCTGTGGTTTGTTGGTTTTGGGTTTTTTTTTTAATTTATTTGCTTTTAGGATGTCTACATATAAGTTGTGTGCATATAGTTTTTTTACAGCACTGTAGATAGCAGCATTTGAGACCAGCATTCAAAAACTAGGAAACATTAGAATTAACCATATCTAAAATACCATATTTTTTGCCCACTTCTGATACAATTTTTAATTAGAGGATTGGGTATTAATGAGGTGTACAGGTGGATATTCCTCACAGAAGAGAAAGCTATTCATTTGTTGTTTAATGTATGGTGCAAATTTTATTGCAAACTATAAAAATGATGCTTATTAGTTATTAATAGCCATATATATGTATCATACGATTTGGGTGACTAACTTCAGCATATAAAAGATCATGAAATATTATTTTACACAGCACAGCACTTCTGTGCTGCAATAGGCATTATTAACCTTTTCAGCCATTTCTATTAGTTAGGAAACTGGAATTTAGAAATGTCAGTGTTTCTTTAGAGTTCTCCTGATGCTTCTTTTTTTTCCTGCCTCTTGTCAGTTATCATACACTGAAACTTGAACATCTTTGGGCTTGTTTTAATTTATGCTCTAAAATCTGCCCTGAACTAAAAGTAATTGTCATACTAAACCTAGATAAGCTGCTTTCCAATTCTGTCTTCTGTTCCCTCTTTCCCCCTCCCTCTGGAAACTCATAGATGTGTACCACATGGAAGCTTGTCTTCTGTTTTGCTGCTTATGCTTCAAAGCTGAAGGGAGCTTTTACTGTAAAATAGTGTTTTACAGTTACTTGTACTTTGGAACAAAGCTCCGTGAGACAGACTTGTGCACCACTTAGCTTTTGTAGTATCTGATGTTGAAAACAATGCTGAGACAATACTAAGAAAGGATCCACTCTTTGCAGATATTACAGTATATTCACCATCTGCCACGTTGGTCTGCCTGCTAAGCTCCTGTGTGTGACCATAGGGACAAATGGCACACTTCACTTTGTAGCTGATCAGACTATGATATCAGCAGCTCTTGACATCAACAAAAAATAACCCCGGAATGTTCAACCATTTACACATGGTATTACTCCCCAAAGGGCTTATCACAAAGCACTGTCTTGAAAACAAGTATTTTAAATTATGGGTCAGTACTGGTGCAGTAAGTAAAACTCCTCTCCCCTCCCTCTCCCAACTCTATGAGTGTGTTGTTTAATGTGTGCTATGAAAAAGAATGGATGCCACTTTTTACACCCAGAAAAGGCTGACTTCCTGAATGTACATTGTACAGCTGTTAATGTTGTACAGCCGTACTGCACTTAGTATTTTAGAATTACAGAGTAAATGTTTGCATTCCTGCACAATATAATGACACGTAGATCACATCATAGAGCAAACATCACTCGTTTTCTCTGAGACTAAAGTTGCGGGTTTGAGCTGTATTTTCTAGATTATGACACTTTTCCTGCAACCTGTGTGTATTTAAAGGAGGTTTTATTTGTGATTTCATGGAAAGCTTTTCCTGCCTCTGCACTTTTGACTGTCATTGCAGAGATTTTTGTGGGCTTCTGCACAGATTTGCTTTCTCCATTTGACACCAGACTCTTTCTTGCTAAAAGTTCCAATATTTTCTCTAGTTCTAGGCTTTCGTGTAGATGCCCAGTCTCATACTGAGTTATCTCATTGTTTCCCTCTCCTTCCCTTTCTTATGGATCAAGAAAAAACTTCTGAAGAGAACTATCTTTGCCTGCTTCTCCATCCTTTCAAATTTCTGCTATTTTTTCTCATTTCCAGCCTAATTTGAACGCTCATTTTCTCCTGGAGTTAGTTTTAATCTGTCTTATATTTTCTAAGCTCTTTTTCCTGAGAAACAGTGCTTAGAACATCATTACAAAATCCCCTCCGTTCACTCCTGTCATCCCAAATAACTGTGACCCTGTCTAAATAAAGTTATGTTGCCTGTGCCTGTCTTTGAGAACAAGAAGTGTTTTAAGATAAAAACTAAAAAGCTTAATTATGTGTTGATGCAAGTTGCTGAAGCGGGTTCCTTGCTACTTGCCTGCAGACATTACGATGTGATGAGATGGACATAGAGATTTCTTGCAGTAGCTACATTTTTAGCTGATACAGAGGGACAAAAGGACAGAGCTTGCCTTCCAGAATTTTAGAAATAATAAAAAAACCATATTGTCTTTTTCTGAATATCCATGGCCAGTTATGTATAGGGAAACACTGGGGAATAACACTGGGGGAAAAAAGAATGCTTTCAAATTTAACACTAGAAAAAGTTTCACTCGCTAGTAACTAATTACTTTTGCTATAGGCTTTTCAGATCTACATCTTCTTACATCCTCTCTTTTCTTTCTCTTGCAGCAGAACTCTTGTATCCCTAAAATGCTCTGCTGCTTCTGACATGAAAGAGTGTTTTTTAATAGGCATGGCTTACTGTTGATGCCAGGATGTTTTGTAAGGCTATTAATAGTAAATCTTAGAAAGTAATACACAGTAGTGAAAAAGAAACAAAGAAAACATTCTTAATTCTGGAAAGAAGTTGTTTCAGAACATTCTGAGTAATCAGAAACAATTATTGGTAGAATTTTTTATGTTTGCATTGTGGCTGTTGAACCAGTGTCTGCAGGTCAAACTGGACCATGAGACCAATTCTTCAACCTACTGCTATTTGCCTTAGAGGAGGCAGGAAACATGGAAAGGGAGGCCATGGAACTGCAGGCACACAATCCCTGCTGCAGAGGCACAGTGTTTAACTGCCACTGTGGCTGCTGTATGATCTGCTATATGGAATCACAACACTAGTGTTGGTGCTCACCATCAGAAGACCAGCTCAGTCCCTACTGATTACACGGGGAAAAAAAGGATGGCAATTGCAGATAACTACCCTAATAAAAAAAACTTTGAGATCATTGATAAGTTTTGGGTGGTAGTAGAAAAACAAAACCAGGGCTTTTAAAAATTCAATCTAATTTCTGTTGAAAAAGGACACTGATTGTAGCAGTATTGGTGCAAAGAATGGCCTATGTATTTTTTTCCCAATTTTCACTGTAAGAAGAACCTGCCCTACATGTTTACTGTTAATGTCGTTGGATCAAATCTGTTTAAATAATTAGGAGTCAGGAGAACAGGACTGAAACATCAGCTGCTATTATAAATAATCTGTCTCCAGTCATCTCGTTGTGCTCCTGTGTGTC
Organism: Nycticryphes semicollaris; assembly: GCA_013400055.1. Lineage (NCBI taxonomy): Eukaryota > Metazoa > Chordata > Aves > Charadriiformes > Rostratulidae > Nycticryphes > Nycticryphes semicollaris. Next base: position 794,089 of record VXBJ01003113.1, on the reverse strand, counting down.
TGTAGGAATTTGGACTGAGAATAGCTAATACATAATCAGTGTGTGGAAATTAATAATTTATATTTAAATTATATTACATTAATATTTTATCTTTTAAAATACCACACTAAATGATTCACAAGCTCACGAAAAGCACTCTTTTTAATAGTATTTTTTTAATTATTTGTATAGAGTTGATTTATATGTCATCAACCAAAGAAAGCGATATTCTTAGTCCAGATTGATCTGTTATGCTGTGTTGCTCTGGTTCACTAAATCATCTTGTCTGTTAGTATTTAAGGATAAAAATGGATTATACTCTTTGGAGTGGTCTATGTCATTAATGATGAACGAAGGTTCATTTTGATTCAGTTTAAGGTTTGCTATGTCTGGGTACAAGGGATGTTGCTTTTACATCACTGATTTTTGATCTGACATAGCTGTGAGCTCCTGCTGCTTCCTGAATCAATTCCCGTGGTTTACTTTGCCATCTAAAGCTTTTGCAAATGTTTTTGCTGCACCTTGGCTGTTTTTACTCATCTGTATTCAGTTACATTTGCTCTTTGTTGTCTTATGCTCAGTTTGTTTGTTGATTGCCACATTCCTTTTGTGGTTCTAGCTCAAGGAGGAACTGTATTCACATGCAGTTAAAAATGAGTGTAATCATTGGATGTGGACTGTTACAACAGGACTGTCACTGTAGACAATACTAATATTGGTATTATCATAAAGTTGCTCGCTTCAACAGCTAAAAATTCTGTATCATCCTAGTGAAGATGACACAAGCAACATTCCTGAAGGCCTTTTCTATATGTATTTCTTTTATTCTGTTGCTTATCCTTTCCTAGGCGGTGATTCCTTTACACTCTGAGTTAGATTATTAGTAAATAGACAAGTGTGATCTACTTTTCTGTATGTGAACAGATGTTTGTGTATGTAATTCAGGAAGGATGTATTTATTTTACTTTGTGTGGTTCTTCGTTGTGGCCCCCAATTTCTTAATAACTTGCCTAGATGTGGTGAGTTTCTTGATTGACTGATGTGGATCATTCCCAATATAAGATGATACAGCCTTCCGGCTACAACTTAACAAGTAGCTGTATTCCATTTCTCCATCTATCAGTACTTTGCACCTTGTTTTTCATTAGGAAAATACTTTTAATAAGGTTCTGTATTCATCATGAGAAAAAAATGGAAATTGATGATAAATGTTCTGTAAACATAATTAATTTTGAAATATGGCATTGAGGAGAAAGTAGTGCATGGGAAGCAAAATTCAGATACTCTGCTGGCATTTTCAGAAGCTTGTTGAGGAATTGAGACCAAACTGCTTATAATATGTGCCTTCTTGAGGTGCACTGAGTCTAATAGTTGAGTTGTAACACCATGGTTTTAAAGATTAATATTTTAACATCCATGTAGTAATAAATCTGTAATTTGTAACCAAACACCTCCATAGTCAATCTAGCTCCAGTAGTGCATTGTCAGACCACCATTTCTACTCTTACCAATGTTTTTCATTAAGTCATATATAAGTCCTACTGAAGATTGTTTAGATGGATTGCTTGTTAATTTCTTAACTCCTTAACTTCTCATTCTTAAAGTATTCTTTACAAAAATCAAACATTCAGCCGTCTGTGGAAAAAAATTATAATAATCCACACCAGTATTAAAATAAAGTATCTGGATTAAAAAACAAGCCTGATTTACCATAGGAATCTATCATCTTGGAAAAGTGTGAAGGAAGACATTATCTTTAATATATAATTTAAAATCACTCTCACAGTGCAGGATTTAATGTATTTTAATAAAGGCATTATAGCATCAAGACTTGTATGTGGTATTGGGACTATTCAGAGAAGTGAACACATCCCAACTGCCAATAATTGAATAGTGTGAAGGGCCTCCTAGGTGAGACTCCAGCTGTATAAGGTTTAAGTTAAATTAAAAAAAAAAAAAAAGTATTTACAAAATGCAGAAATGGAGAAGGAATGCATTTAGACTTCTGACTGTGACTGGAAGGGTTTGTTCTTTATACAGAATACTATGGAAATAATAAGCATCTGTCCTCTGTATTAGAAGGAGAAGGTTAAACACATACAGTGGATCTGTTAAAATAACCATTTGGGAAGTTGCAAATAAACATTGGAAAGCGTATGATCACCAGTTTAATAAATTACTGAGCTTGTACCCTCAAAGCATTATCTCATTTTAATCTCCGGATTTTATTTTAATGTTGGATTATTTAGAAATTATCTTCAAAGAAATAAGGACATATTTACGCTGTTTTCTTTATAAAGGGTAAGAAGAAAATATAGTTTTAGTCTTTTAAATATAAATCTGAAATTAAGCTCTTATCTATACTACAAAACTGGATGGCTATCTATAAATCCAATTATGGCTTAAGCACTCAAGAAAGTGAAATCTGATTTAATTACTTGTTTCAAACTATCTAGACCTCTTTCAAGTTATTAAAACTCTACAGTTATTTTTGTCACTGTAAAAATGAACAAGCTTGGAAGAGAAACTCTCTTCATGGGGTTCACATTCTAGTCTTTCTTACTTAATACTGAAGCTGAAAATCCGACTCCTTCTGCAAACTTCTGATTGTCTATAAATTAAGATGGAAAAAATACTTTATGACAGGGAATATTTGTATTCTTAGATATGCAATTAGAAGAAATTAATTTTAGCATTAGAAAGATTAAAATGGGCATGGCTTTTATTTTATTATCTTTATAAAAATGTCATTGTTGCTGAACATGCATAAAAATAACAGCAGGCTTTTCCAAATGCACTGAAAATACGCTGTTACGATATAAAAAAATAGTTGGCAGTGATGAAGTCACATTTCCATTTCAGTTACGAGTTCTAGAGCTGTTTTAGGAGTGAATGTAGCTTTACATGTAGATCTTGCATTCGCAAGAGAACTGAACAAAGGGCCATTGCCCTGGCTGCTGCTCAGATGAGATGTGTGGCCTGTAGCCAGTCCTCGGGTGAAAGGGCTGAAGGACAGATAAAGGATTGTACCCTCTGCAGATCAGATTCAGGTTTTTGCTCAAATCCCATTTGCTTACTTGAAACAGCAGATCATGTGTATAGATCTGGGTATAATAACAAGTAGATAATCAGTTACCTTAAGTGTCCATTTCTCAGGATATTAGACTGGAATCTTAAAAGCTGCATACATCTATATTAAAATCCAAGACTGACAGATACTCATTTTACAGATTAAAAACTTGAAGATCTTTCAAACTTAGTCATGTATCACCCTAATGGGATAAGCAGTGACAATTAATTTGTTGCTGGGAAGATCTGTAAGAGAGGCCAGGGAAGAATGTATGAGAGTGGTGTGAGGAAATGGATGTAATTTTTATTAAATTGGGATAACTTTTTGAAATTTTAATAAAAAACCCACCCAAAGATCTTTGTAGATAAGCAGAACAAAAAGATGTTCTACTCTCTCCTTAAAAGCCTATCAAATATGTAATGCTGTCCAGGCAAGTATCACCTAATTAATCCCACTGTTTTTGATGGAAAGTATGAAATACTGAAGACTAGTAGCCTTAGCTAGGTCAAGTGCCATTTTTCTAGTATCTAAACAATTAGAAATGTTAATCAAAAATCTATTACATCTTCTTTAGACATTGACTGCTTTTGGCCAGTCATATTTAACATATCTTAGTTTTAATAGAAAACTGGATGGATAGAAGAACTAAGTAAAGGGAAATTTAACAGTGGGGAAAGGAAGTAAGCTGAAACAGTGGAAAGGAAGACGGAGATAATATTTCTATGAAGAAACTTGTTTGGAATTGTTCTGCAGAGGGTTTTGTCTCCAGGTAGTATCTAACACACATTTCTATTGACACTCTGTAGATAAGCTTTGAGAAGTGAGACTTTACCCACATGTTGTGGTTGTGCCCAGTAATCCTAATATTCTTGGATTACTTCAAATATTATTACTAAATAATTGTAACTTTGTCAGATAACCATTTTCTTTATATTTGTCAGTTTGCCTCTGAGCATTTATCTAAATTAAATTAATTTTGTGTGAACTGAAAATGTATATTTCATGGAATCACGGAATTGTCAGAGTTGGAAGGGACCTCTAGAGATCATCTACTCCAACTCCCCTGCTAAAGCAGGATTGCCCAGAGCACATAACTCAGGAATGCATCCAGGCGGGTCTTGAAATTCTCCAGAGAAGGGAACTCCACAACCTCCCTGGGCAACCTGTTCCAGTGCTCTGTCACCCTCACTGTAAAGAAGTTTTTTTTCTCATAGTTGATTGGAACTGCCTCTGTTCCAGCTCGTGCCTGTTGCCCCTTGTCCTGTCACTGGGAACCACAGAAAAGGGTCTGGCTCCATCCTCCTTCAACCCACCCTTCAGATACTTACAAGCATTAATATGGTCTCCCCTCAGCCTTCTCCTCTCCAAGCTAAAGAGTCCCAGCTCTCTCAGCCTTTCCTCACGAGGCAGATGCTCCAGTCCCTTAACTATCTTTATTGCCCTACGCTGGACTCTCTCCAGTAGTTCCCTGTCTCTCTTGAACTGGGGAGCCCAGAACTGGATGCAGTATTCCAGTTGTGGCCTCACCAGTGCTGAGTAGAAGGGGAGAATGACTTCCCTCGACCTACTGGCCACACTCTTCCCTACGCAGCCCAGGATTCCATTGGCCCTCTTGGTGACAAGGGCACATTGCTGGCTCTTGGATAGTTTACTATCTACCAGGACCCCCAGATCCTTCTCTTCAGAAGTGCTTTCCAGCAGGTCCACCCCTGACATATTGGTGCCTGGCATTCTTCCCAGGTGCAGGTCCCTATACCTGTGTTGAACCTCATTAGGTTCTTCTCTGCCCAGCTCTCCAGGCTGTCCAGGTCATGCTGGATGGTGGCACAGCCCTCTGGAGTGTCAGCCAACCCTCGCAGTTTGGTGTCTTCAGCAAACTTGCTGAGGATACACTCTGTCCCCTCATCCAAGTCATTGATGACTATGTTGAACAAGACTGAGTATTGACCCTTGGGGTACACCAGTGGTTACAGGCCTCCTACTTGACGCTGCTCCATTATTCACAGCCCTCTGAGTTCTGCCACACAGCCAGCTCTCAGTGTACCTCCCTGCCCCCTCATCTAGCCCACACTTCCTCAGTTTCCTAATGAGGATGTTATGGGAGACAGTCAAAAGCCTTGCTGAAGTCAAGGTAGATGACATCTGCTGCTCTCCCCTGTCAGCCATCCAGTTATAACATCATAGAAGGCTATTAGATTGATCAAGCTTGATTCACCATAAATCCATGTTGACCACTTCCAATAATTTCCTGTTCTTCAATGTGTTTGGAGATGACATCCAGGACAGGTTGCTCCATTACCTTCCCAGGGATGGAAGTGAGACTAACCAGCCTGTAGTTCCCTGGATCTTCCTTCTTGCCCTTTTTGAAGACTAGAGTGATACTTGCCTTCCTGCAGTCCTCAGGCAACTCTCTTGTTCTCCATGACCTTTCAAAGATGATGGAGAGTGGCCCAGAAATGACATCTGCCCGTTCTCTCAGCACTCGTGGGTGCATCCCATCAGGGCCCATGGACTTATGGATGTCCAGTTTGGCCAAGTGATCTCTAACCCAGTCCCCCTCTACAAAGGGAAAATCTTCCTCTCTCTAGACCTTCCCCCTTGTCTCCAGGGTCTAGGATTCATGAGGGACAGCTTTAGTAGTGAAGACTGAAGTAAAGAACGCATGCTGTAGGTCCGCCTTTTCCGTGTCTTCCACTGCTAACGGACCCACATCATTCATCAGTGGGCCTACATTTTCCCTGGTCTTCCTTTTTCTATTGGTATACTGAAAGAACCTCTTCTTGTTATCTTTAACCGTAGTGGCAAATTTTTTTATTGGGCCTTGCTGGTGCTCGCTGCCAAAACCAGAAAATACTTGATAGACAACACCAGGAGCTCTTCTGCTCTTGAGGGAAGTGTCTCATCAGGAAGGCATGCTAGAGAAGAGGGCTAAAAGCGTGAATTCTATTTCTGACTTGGAGGACAAAAATCCCCAGGTTAAATAAGTGAGTTTCTAATCACATATTTTGAATTTTTATTAGTAGTGCCAAAGGCTTTTTCTGCTTAAAATCCTTCTGTATTGATAAAGTAGGTAATTATAGGAATAGTTAATTGTTATTTCTCTTAAAAGTATTATAATTACAATGTGTGTATATTCCAAAAGTATTGGTGGATTTTTGTTGGTGGTTTGAAGTATGTGCAAAAATTCTAAATGGAGTAATATTAGCAAAAGGATGTCAACTCCCTAAGTCATCTAATGAAGAAAATGTGGTCATTCGTTTCTGTTGCTGTCACTCATGGGTTTGTGAAGTTAATCTGTGTATGACTGATCAATCTTCTAAAGCACAGTACGCTATTTCAGCCAAATCTTGAAGGTAGTATGATGCTTTATTAGCGTGTGAAACATCTTTTAATATATTGTTGAGAGGTGCTTGGTAAATCTAATACTATTTAGTTGTAGAGCAAAGCGACAGGTGTGTTACGTAGCATTACGGTTATGATTATTTTACCAGTAATTTTATAACTCTGTCTTTTGCTTGTGCTACATGCACAGGGAGTTGGCCTCTCAGTCCATGGACATTTCCGAGTTGCCACAGAAAAGACACTTTTTGCAATGCCAGAAACAGCAATAGGTAAGTATTTTAACAGATTGTTATTGTTTAAAGTTTCACTGTTTGTGATGGTAATTGTAACTGGGATGAAACATCTTTGACTGAAAGCAGTAGCAGTAATGAAATAATTTAAAAAATTAATTGGAGGTGACCATATATGGAAAGTATTTTCTATTAAATTATTAATTTCTATTGAATTAATAGCAACTTACCTGTGTTCTGGGAATTGAAGTTTTTAACTTGGGGTGTACTGTCTAAACTGACACAAAGACTGTCAGGATACAGTTTTTTAAAAATGGATCTGAGGAACTAAGACTTTGATACAGATGTAGACAGATAAAGCCTGAAGATCCCAGTGCAGTACGTCAGCTTTACATTTGGAATGGGGCATGAGTCAAACTGGCTGTACTACAAGCTGATCTGCAATGTTAATGAGACAGATTTTGAAATTCAAGCTTTTCTTGTAGATTATTAATGCAGACCCATAACAGTTGTGTACAGACTGTGTGCAGGTCAGATCAAAGTATTGTCTTTTTTTTTGGTTGGTTTTATATTTAAATAGCGACATACACCTTGTGTTTTCTAATGTTTGATTCTACAGCTTCTTTGTCAGCTCTGAGGGGTACAAAAGAAAATGTTGTGTCTCAGAGCTATATGAAGATGGTGATAGGGCTCAAGAAGAGTCAGGTAGATTAAAGCAAATGCTCCTGTGAAATCATTCACATTTCCCTTCAAGAAAATCCTGGCACCAGCAGGGTATCCACATTATTGTCTGGCATATATACTCCCATCAACGCTTTCATCAATGTCCAGGTGCCTTCTCCCTGCTTATCAAGAGTGCTTAAAACCTATAACCTATCCTGTGCTTCTCCCCTGCAAAATTTCCAGTTTCTACATATTTCAAAGGAAATGCAGGTGAATGATGATTGCAATTGTTTTTATCTTTATGAACTCAGGCAGGAGAATGAGACTAGGCTGTAATACGGGCCGCTTTTGAGCACATTTATTCAGAATGAAGAACTTTATCTGGTGGTTAAACAGCTTAAATGGCACCGGACACCGTGCTATTAGTTTCAATCTGGTTCACCTCAAAGAATTAGTTGCAAGGAGTAGTGACCATGATTTTCTTAAAAGAATTTCCAAACAGTCGCTTAATGTTAAAACTAAGAACTAATGTAAAAAAAAAAAAATAAAAGATGAGGATTCGGATTTGAAGAGTATAAAAGTTATAAGACTGTGCTTTTGTTGAGAATATTTAAAGTACAATAATGTCATTGCAGCTAAAGTTAAGATGTATACTTAGCTAATGGCTGGATTTTTAACTGGTAGTGCCCCTGGTTTGTACTGCTTAAAAGGTCTAGCATTTTTCATAGTTTTAAAGGATGTCTTACACATACTGTTTACTGCTTTTCTTACACGTTACTGTTTACTTTAAACAATACATATTGTTTACTGCTATCCAGCCTGTATGAAACATTTCACCAGACTTACTCTGAAATTCTTAAAATATTAAATGAACTGTGTCAAGTCAAATAAAACATAATAAATCCCCTAACTATAAACAAGCTGACTATCATTTTAACTCCTGAAAAAAATATTACAGCGATTCCTGCTAGCTGGTATGTGCCGTGTGTTTTTTCTGAACAAGTAAGTTTGGAATGAGAAAAACAAAGACTATTGCAGCCCTCTGAATGTTTTTCTCTGCTGAAGGAAAACTGAGTAAACTAAACAGCTTAAGCGTTAATACAATACAGTCTTGCTAAACTGAAGATCATAAGCAGTTGTTGTAGAAGACTATTTTTTAAAAAAACTAAACAGTGAGGTTCTTTGGCATATAAAATTATTCTAATAATAAGGATTCGATTCCTTCTTTGGTAAAGATATGAGTAGTCATTAAAAAAATGTACTTTACATACATTTCTTGTGTTGACAAGGAGTTATTTAAAGAAAAATAGACTGCAAAAACATGTAAAGAAAAAGCTTAGAACTCGCTTAGGAAAGAAAGTAATTAAAACCCTTTTAGGATCGATTAGAAGTAAAACCACTGAAATCTGTTTGGATTTAAGGCCTTAGCTGCTTTGATCTCTGTGGTGTATGTTTAAAATGTCTAGCTGCCTAGATACTGTATTAATTGATGTTTTTCATATGTTCACTTATTTCAGTAGGCATTACACCTTTTCTGTGAAATGAAAACAAAGCCTTCATTCAGCTGCTACATTTTCACACAATTATTCTGCATTTTTACACCACCATAAATAAAAGGATATAGACAGATATGCCACTTTGCCAATAGAAATAAAAGGCAGTTCTAGGTTGTAGGGGTTTGAAGCTGATGTAGATAAGATAAAGCACTGGGAAGCAACTTAGATGTAGGAAGGGGTGGGAAAACCACTGGTGAGAAGAACAAAAGATGAAAGTATGTTATAAAAGGTAAGCTTTAAGGTGATGTTCTATTAAAAGTGGACACTGTTGTATATCCATCTAAGTTTTTATCTTTCTGTGAGTCATTTGCTAATAAATCTCTAACCACCTCTGCAAGATAAGGCAGGAATGTAGTAGTGCTACCTTTATCTTGCACTTGGCAACTGCAGAGTTTCACAACTGGGATTACAGTGAAGTGTGTAACATCTGTCTCGGAGCACAAACTGCAAGTCAGCATTACAGGCATAGGTTTTTAGCCTGGTCAGCCCAGCAGACATTCAGTTCTTCTCTTTCCCAAGTAGGGGTTTTAGAAATAATTCTTAAATGCTATCAAAAGGGAAAAAAAAAAAAAACAAAAACAATTACATGGAATATGTTAAGAGAAACCTAGTAGTAAGCAGAAACATATGGAAAGCATCATTGAGAGAATTAAGAGGACCATGTAGAACAGGGACAAGAGGAGTAAAACTGGAGAAGAAAGGAAGATAAGGACCTTGAAAAGGATACAGTAGAAGCTGTAGTGGACTATGCTTATGCAACCAAGTAAGTTTAAAGTGGATTAGTTCCATCTTTGCTAATCTTGTTTGTAAATTCCTTAACTAAAGAAACCCTCATTCAGTCTAGTTTTATTTGCCTCTAAAGCAACTTAAACTAATCAATTTCACAGTTTATTTGGAACTAATTTCCCTTTGTATGATCATGTGGAAGGGCCCTATAGATCCCAATACGAAGATGGCTTTCCCGTTGGAAACTAGGGGAGCATGGAGAGAATAGAACTTCAATATCAGTATTTTCATTACAGTAAAGAGAAAAAGGCTGTTACTGTTGAAGTCCAGGCAGATGGGGAGAATAATGTGATTGACTTTTTGCTTTGGAAGGCATTTGTAAGAGAAGTTTCATTTTGAAATGAAGGACTTTTTTGCAGTAGTAGGATATCTAAGAGGAGACAGATGAATGGAAACACAAAACTAAATGACAGTCTTGGCATCAATGTTATAGATATGATGGCTCAAATTGAGAAGTTAAAATGCAGAGTAGACATATGAGTATGATGAGTACAGATGAAAAAGAAGGTAAATGATGAATTTGGATTAAAATGGCTCAGGGCTTTTAAAGGGTGCCAACAAGACATTCAGCCTTTTAGGAGGAGCTGTATTTCTCAGTACCCCATGGGAGGAGAAATAAATGAGTTAATGGCAACACACACATCTGAGGGAATGGGAATAGAACACCACAGCTATAGCGATGTAATAGATGCAGCAGAACTAAGGGAGGACCAAGAAGGAACTCGAGGAGAAGCTGGAAGATGAGTGAGAACATGAGGCAGTGATGACCTTTAAAGATTATTGAGAAAAGGAAAACACTGAAGAGAAGCTGTCTGAAAGAAATCTCCTTTTGATTCCAACCCAGGGGGAGAAGTATTCAGGGACTGCTAATTTCCCACATCTTAAAATACGTGTAATGGGGTCTTTCTATAAACCATATGTTGGCTCTTTTGAGATTAAAAGCAACTAGTTGTGAGTGGAAAATTACCACCTTCTATCAGAACACCATTTAAACTCCTTATGTATATCTTCATTTTCCCCGTTAATATCTGTGCTTTTGCAAGTGTTTTCTGAGTTTCTTATTGCTCATTTTTATTCTTTTTCATTCATTTTCATGTTTCGTTTATTCTCTCAAAGTGAAAAAACCACTGTCAGACCTTTAATTTCTCCAAAAGACTTTCAGTTTCATGAATGCACCATTGGTGATTATGTCAAAGTAGTAACTGGACACTGCTGCTTTCCATTTTGATTTCTGAGTTTGATGCAGCCACACTTAAGTTTTCTGAAGTTTAAGTATTTTAAAAATTACTAAAAGTTTTTGAATTTATTTTGTAGGGAATAAATATGTATAACAAGGTAAGGTAGATAGTGAGAAAGTGATGATTTTAAATATTTAAACTATTATAAAAGTAGCTCTATATTTTTCAATTACAACTTTAAAAACTCTTTTAAACGTAGAGCTTTGAATTATTAAAAATTACTCTGTAGATTTAAAAAAATATATTAAAAAGTGTAAAAAACTAGGCAGTCTTACAGGTTTTTAAATTGCAGGTTAGTGATAGTCCTGTCAAAGAGCCAAATATTAGGTCAGCATCTTGTGCCTCTACCTTCACGAAGACGCTGGCAATACTGTTATCTATTAATGAGCTCCAAAATCTGTTGACTTAGCTGTGTAACAGGCACTTCTTCATTCTTTGATATTTTTATAAAAAACACTATAAGTAGTAAAAGATCTCAGAGAAAGAGCAGCATCCACTTTGAGTTTGCACAAACTATTTCACAATTCTTGGTGTCACTTCTGCTTTTGGCTGAGAGCACATTTGATTCTTCAGGCATCTAAAAATGTCTCAAGTTGTTGGCAAATAGAACGAACATTATTGTCTGGTATATATTTGTAAATTATGTGCCAGTAGAAAGAATACAGTTTGGAAGGTGTTCAAGAGTTTGCTTTTAGGAAGGGTTTTAATGACAGAGAAATGTCAAACCAAGTCAAGGAGAAATGGGCAAGAGAGCCGTGTCTAAGTCAGGGAGATGAAAGTGAGCCAAGAAGAAATAGCTACTAAATTATATGCATGATTATGACAAGTTCCTTTCCCTTCAAGATTTTTTTGTTTTGTTTATTACAGGCCTTTTTCCTGATGTAGGTGGAGGATATTTCTTGCCAAGACTCTCAGGAAAGATTGGCTATTACCTTGCACTAACAGGATTTAGGCTGAAAGGAAGAGATGTGCTAAAAGCTGGCATTGCAACACATTTTGTAGAATCCGAAAAGGTAAGCAGCTAGTGAGGGTGCAGCCTACAACCATAATGAAAAGTTTGAGTTGTGCAGCACACCAATGCACTTTTACCAAATTGAGTGTATGCAGAGGCAAAATTAAATTAGTGGGCCATGATGGCACTGTTAACGGGGATCGTGAGGTACTCTCAAGCTGTCGTTGTAACACTTGCCAGCTGGTAGCAGCTTTGCTTGGAGTAGGGAGCAAATGTTGCTGTCTTCATGATTCTACTGTTGAAGGGCATGACTCGCAGAGCATAACTGAAGTTGCTTGAAAGATTGTACAATTCAGACAGCAGTGCCTGAAGTTAGAGATTATACACCTGCAAAGTTTTTGATCTAGGTAACACCACATTAATGTGTTCTTTTCCGGGCCTCCTTAAGAGATATCTTATTTGTTTCTTACCACTGGCTGTAAGAAATTGTAAAAATTAATATATTTGATAAATTCAGTCATAACGTTTCAGTAACTTTCATGGCCATAAGTGAAGGAGAAACAATGACTTCCTTTCCAAGTCTGCATTGTGGAGCCAGTTAGATACTACTTTGAGTGTAGCATGGTTGCCAGATTCCTACTCTTTCCTCTCAGACTGTTGTAGGCTGGCTTTACTTGCTGCAGTTGTAGCACTGCACTGTAGGGGCTGCTCGGGAAGCCGAGTTCTTTGCTGATCACTGCAGACCTAATTAAATCCAGATGGTTCAACAGTGAAAGGTGATCCCGACTCCTTGTTTTGCTTACTTGGCACCTCTTTAACATTTATATGAAAGTTCAAGTACGTAGTACGTATATACTATATAGCCCTATAACTATAGCAGTAACAATCCAAGTAGTACGTTTTGTTTTATTTACGTTTCATTAAATCTTATTTTTAATAGCTACCTGCCTTAGAGAAAGACCTGATAGCACTGAAATCTCCTTCAACAGAAAATATTGCAGACTTACTGAACTCTTACCATGCAAAGGTAACCTGATGATTTACTGATAGCAAGCAGAATTGTTAAATATATGTAAAAACAAATTATTTTTTATTCGTGCTACTTTTTTGTTTTATGGCTGAAAATAATAGGTTTCCAAACTCCTCGCACCCTATAAAATACTAATTTGCAGCCCTAAGGCTTACAGTGGTCAAAATTAAAATGTCTTTCTTCACTTCTTATTAATTTTGAGTAACCCTCAAATTCCTTTTGATCGTCTCTCTCTTTCTATGTGTGTAATTTTCCAGCCAGTAGTATGATCATGCAGAAAATATTTTATTATATATGTCTTTATATATTAATATAAATATAAATTTTAATATTATAAATATAATTTTTCCCCATTATTCTTGGATTTCTAACACACTTTGCAGAAGGCAAAATAGATAGCCACTAGCAGACTGAGAATTGTACTTAATGGCAAGCACAATCTGGGGAGTGTGGGATTCCTGCAAACGACAGAGGTAGTCGAGAGGCTGCAGAGGTTATAGTGCCAGTTGCTAAATGCTGCACTGCTCACTTGGAAGTGGCTGTTATATTTCCATCCCAGAAACTTTCTCGACCTGAAGAAATGGCTTGCAAGCTTGATACAGTTGATGTAAATTTTAGCGTTATTTTGATGCAGACAATCTGCAGTCCTGCAGATTTGAAGCCTGAATTTGAAGTCCCAAGTTGTTCCTTTAATTTCTCAGATACTTCATATGTTTATAACCTTGAGGGAACTGAAAGACTGTGAATAAGCACAGCTGTTATCAATAGGATAAGTATTAGCAGAATGCAGATATGATGAAGGGAACTGAGGTCTTAAAGCACCATTTCCAGGGAGAGAAAGATGCTGTATTCCCAGTGGACAAACCCATAGTCTCTGTTGTGATTTTGGAAGTGAATGTAACCGTATTGATAATACATAATTAGTGTTTGTATTAGCCCCATGTAACAATGGCCATGAAAGTAAAAGTCTTTGGCTTTATAATCAGTTTATTCAGTGGCTATTTTAGCTCTTTTGATGTGCATTGTGATTTTATTTCAAAAAAAAAAGGAAACTTCTGGAGTCAAAACGGGATTCAATGTATTCAGTCAATTTGAGTATTACTTCTCAGTTGTTTGGCTTTAAAGTGAGCAGTGTCTACTGTTGTTATTTCTGGTTTGGAATTAGTAAGTTCATATATAAAGATTAATTAGAAAACTAATTTGGTTAAGGCAGTTGACATAGTAATACTGATTATTTTGACAAAATAGAAAGCTATGAAACAGCAGTGATTATTTGTTGCAGTACACTGCGTTACAGGATGGCATTGAATGGAAAAGGAAGCTGTGTATTTTTAGGTATCAGAGCTGAAATGACAGGGAACCTTTCTGGGCTTCAGCTGCTCCTACAGAAACATCTGCTTATGCCCTAAACCCCTTAATGCCAGAAGATCTGCAACATTTGACAGCTTTTCCATATAAAGCCAACATATTTTTCACACTATAATTTTCTAAATACAATTTTGTAAAACGACAGAGAAAAGATAAGGAAGAGAAATGCAATTTTGCTTTGTCATTTTTAAAAAGAAATACATATATATTTGTCTGTATTTTTTTTAAGAAACCCAAAGCTTTTTTTTAAAAAAAAAACCTCTTCAGGTTTTTGAGTAGATGTATCTACACTGGATTTCATAGGGTATTTGATAGAAATATGTTGATAGGTTAATCATGATTACTTGTGTACAAGATAACCACCCAGTCAAATATGCATAAATAGTAGCTCAGAGCAAGCACTGCATTATGAGGTGACATCTTTAACATTCACAAGATAAAGTGACAAGTTCATTTATATACACTGCAAAATTATAATTCATTAAAAATGTTACTGTCTTATGAATATTAATGTTAATTTATGATATGATATTTCTGTAATACAAATCATTGAGATTTTTCAGTTCTGATAAGCTTTTTAGTCTAAAATAACCAAGTAAAATATGTATTTTTTTTTAAATAGACCAAAATTGATCAAGAAAAAGAGTTTGTACTCGATGAACATATGGAGAAGATTAACAGGTATTCAGCAATCTTTCTTCGTTTTCATTCTTTTGAATGTTTTGAATAGAAAACATGAAGTTAAATCTAGTAAAAGTATCAGTGTTGCACACAAATGACATTCAAGTGAGCCATTTAAAATTTTTGGTTTTAGGGAGCTTTTTCTGAAGCCCGTTAAATATTTCACTTGTCACTATGTTAAATCCTGACACACTGAGCATATTTGCCTGATTCATACACCATTAAACAACTACCTGATAACACATGAAAATGAACATTTTCTATAGAAATTGGATGGGGATTTGAGAGAGTAGTTATTCAGCTGGACAGGAAATGTTATGTAGTTCATTAATACTCCTTGGTATAAGGCCATTTCTATGATTGTTTGGAACTTCTGTGTATCAGAAAGCGAAGGAAAAATAAATGAGAGTGATAAGTGAGATCATGGGCCTGTTGAGGCAGTTCCAGAGGAGGGCCACAAAAAGGAGGAGGCTAATGGCTTCAAACTGCAAGGAGGGGGATTTAGTTTAGATATCAGGAAGATATTTTTCACTGTGAGGGTGGTGGGGCACTGAAACAGGTTGCCTGGAGAAGTTGTGGATGCCCCATCCCTGGAGGTGTTCAAGGCCAGGCTGGATGGGGATCTGAGCAACCTGCTCTAGTGAGAGGTGTCCCTGCCCACGGCAGGGGGGTTGGAACTCAATGATCTTCTAGGTCCCTTCCAACTCTAACTATTTATGATCCTATAAGCAGCAGCTAAAACTCTTAAAGAAGGATGGCAGTAACTAAATTTAGAGATGAAAGATGTTGACACCAAGCCAATAGAATGGAACTGAAGATTTGAAGTGTTATAAAAACATAGATAAAACTGATGGGAGTAATTAAAGTTTCTGGATAAATATCAGAGTTTTTAAGTGAGGTTTATCGAAACACTAGAGATTTACAAAGGAAGAGGAGATGCCTGTTAACTGAGTTACTTAAAACTGAACAACAGGGAACACATTGCTAAGAAAAGCCAAATCAGCTGGCCACACTGTTTCTCAATTCTGCGATGCTAGCACTTTGTATGGAAGAAGTCTGAAGCAGTTAATTCATTTATTAACTAATTATTTTCTTTTAGTCTTTTTTCAGCAAATAGTATGGAAGAGATTGTTAAAAAGTTAAAACAAGATGGTTCTCCTTTTGCCATTAAGCAGCTAGAGGTAATGTCTTCTGTATTATTTTTGTTAGAGATTGAAGTCTGATACTGTACTTCCTTCTCATGGGGCTTTAGTCACTTTATTAACATACCTAATACTACATAACAGCAGTAGGACAACAGGATCCTCAGGTTCTCACGTATAGTGCTGTGGGATTGTCTAGTTCTACTCAGACAAGAATATTCCTCTGTACAACCACCCAATGTGAATACCATCATATGTCACAAAGTTGCAGTCTAGTTAAAAACCCCACAAACACCCTTTCCCTTTTCCCCTCCCCGTCATCAGGGGGTTGTCGGTGACAAAGATTCCTTTTATAGATTCTCGATTCTCATTTATTACCAAGGGTTGGATAAAACAGTTCATTTTCTTCCATTCCAGATATCTCTTTTGGGTAAACAGCAAACAATTTATCATTGCAAAGTATTTTTGATCTATTTAATGTGTTTCTGAGTGTTAGATGTAGTCATTACTCAAAAAAATGCACAGCAATATTACACACGTAATACACATTTTGTCTTGGAGCGATTCAAATAGTACTTGAAATTGATAGAACAGAAACATTTATCCAAAAAGAGCTTTGTTTTAACTTTGGTTACAGATCACAGAAGAAATCCTGCTCTTGTAATAAAACAAAACATCCATCATCTTCGGACTTTGATTTGAGCAGAAGGAATATAATTTTATAACGTAGTATCAATAACATTAGACATCCTGTCCCAGTGACACAGGCACATTTTTGGTTTTAGTGTCTAATTAAAAATTTCATGTTTTGTCACTGCATCTCTCAAACCATTTTTGAGAAAAGAAGTTTTAAAATTCTCTTTCTGCCAACCAGTACACCTGGCTACATGTTGTAGATGGCCAGGAAAGTAGTTATATTAAGGTCTGTTGGAACAGTTTGATTGGTAGCATGTTAATAGCAGTCACTTTTGGTGGCTTCTGTTTCTTTATAGTTTGAAGTTACAAGGCTGTATTTTACGTGTAGATTTTATAAAGTTTAATATAATTCTGCGCACATATTGTTTTGATTAATTTCAGTGGCAGCTGAAAACAACCAAGAGTTATTTACATATAGCTCTTCCTAAGTTAATTTCATAAAATTTGATGGTACTTTAATACATAATCAGACCTAGCAGAACTTCTAAAAATAGGATATAAGCCTTTAAAGGGTGCTTTTTTTCTAAGTATTTTCTATTGCAAAAGATGCAAGGGTATGGAAACACTTTGTTACTGAAATATGTTAACTAGATAGTTTGTTCTGCAACATTTGCTCTGGTTACACAAACCTGGCTTGACTTGCTTGCCTCATCTGCAGCCTCGTAACTCAATCTCCCCTATTTAGAACAACAACAACAAAAAGTTCTTGTTCCTTGTTTAGGGGGGGTACAATTGTTTCATAGTTATAATTTGGAACTTACAACTGTGTCATCTACTTAAAAGTTATGATTTTGTGTAACTTTCTTAATTCCTGAACACAAAAAAGGGTCTTTTTTTGTGCTTCTTCAGTTTTCTTATCTTTAATAGGATTTCATAGCAGCTTTTGTCTTTCATATGATTAGTAAATTAATGACTGTCCTTGGAGCTGGCAGAAGTTCCTGAACAGTTGCCTGTTTTCTGTTCAAGAGATGAGACTACGTTAATACGAGTTGCTTCTCTCCACACAGAAATTTGTGGGAAAAAACACACCACCAAAATTTTCTAGCAGGTGCAAACAAATACATAAGCTTGAGGCAAGTTTCTAACAGCACACCTGCTGTGCTAAGCAGTAGGAGTAAGTAAGTTTGGAGGATCAGATATTTGGCTTCTTCTGTGAAAGGACCATAAAGCCAAAGAAGGGAAGTGCGTTAGGGGACTTAAAAAGGGATTCAGGTATAAATCTCACTTTTTCCAGAAATTGCTTGCCAGTTAAACTGGGGGTTTTGTTTTACTAGGGAAGCAGAATTGTAATTAAAGTTAATTATAGCTAGAGGAAGAATGGTAGCTTGCAGTCTGGCAGTTGAGCGATTTACAACACCTACAAAGCACTGGCCTGCTGTCACGTTGCTGAGAGGAGTGGAGTTCAAAGAACCTTGTGTTAGAGCAGGTTAGTTAGAGCAGGGACCAGGTAGCAAAACTATGACACTCTGAGATTATTTGGCTGACTTGTGTAAAGCAAGTAATTTTCCTCACCAATACTGTCCCAGTAGCAAGAGTGTGTCCCTGCATATTTCCTGTCACTTCGTGAAATCAAGGTTTCGATTTAGCATCCAGGTACAGGAACAACATCACACTCAAATGATAAATACAGAAACTAGAAGTATTCAATAAGAGCAGTGTGTATGCTTACTTTCTTTGTTCCCTGGTGTATTTATGATGACATGTATTAGTAAGTTTAAGGAATAAACCTTAACTGAAAGTCTAATACAAATACACCTTGGATGTACAAATAACTTTTAGTGTTAATAAAATGGAACTACTAGTTCTGCTACAATCCAAGTATGTGGAGTCCTGCTATCCCAGGTATCCTCTTCTGTTCAATCTGCAGTACTTTTGCTTTTTACTTTCAAAACATGCCTGCTCAGGAGGCTTTCACATATCTGATACTGAAGTGGTTTGCGTGAATAAGAAAACTGTGAAGTTGTTAAAATTCTGCTTGAAAATAGCTTTATGATTTAAATCACACTTTGAATCCAGTTACAAATAGGTAGAAAGCTAGAGTACTAACACACTTCTTGTGTTAGTAAAATATATAGTAGTATATATAGTAGTATATATAGTAAAATATAGTAAAGTATTTTTTAAAACCGTTTATAGCATTACCTTATGTTCAGGATTTACGTGAACCAAAAAGCTTTAATCTGAGTGACAGAAGTACCACTGCTAATTGGATGAAGTAAACACGTGGGATCAAAACCTGAAAAGCATCTGATGTTTGACTTGGCTTTCACATCATGCTTTCTTACAGCTTTTTTTTGGCAGGACAGTGCACCTTCTGAGCACTAACACTTCATGATTTACTAGCCTTCATTGTTACTGAATGAATTCCAGTGTATTGTGAAGGATACTGCAGAGGCTAAGAATTAGAAGACACCTTGTCCAGACCTACTGGTCAGGCTGGATGCAGAAAGTCTCTGTTAACAGACCAGTAAGAGAGCGATTCATCTGTCCATACGCAACTTTGCTGTGATGCTTTGGCTAGATGCTCATTTTGTCAAAGCTCATCCAGAACCATTGTTTGCTGCAGACAAACAAATGCTTTGGTATCTCAGAAAGTAAGTGATGGGTGTCTTCCATCTGTTGCAAGGGAATTCTTATACTGGACCTCTGGGAGGGCTTTTTTTGTTTGTTTGTTTCAGCTTAAAGAAAACCTCCCTCAAGGACCCTAAACAGCTCAGGTCAGAAACTTTAATGGGCCTTGGAGACAAGAGGCAGCCACTATTCCAGCTGTTCATTTTGTAAGGGACTCCACTGAGTCAGTGGCACTGAATTCAGTCACCTTCTGATGGCATCTCATTGGAATTTGGGTCTGTTACAAATTCAGGTTGTAGCTTTCAGGATCGTTATGCTGAAATCAAGATAGTCTCAAAAATGCTGGAATAGATGTCAAATACTTCTACACAGACTTGTTTGCATTTCAGTGCTCCCCACTTCAGCCTATCCTGTCTTCTTTTCAGGCTTGTTCCCTAGCACTGATCCCCTCCTCCTCTTTGTACAGAGAATTTATTTATAGATACCCCGGTGACTCATTTTTCTGCAATTACACCTACCCATTTGCTTTCCTTGTTCCTCTTCCTTCAGCTTCATTTATGGCAGTCCCTCCTCCACCTTCAACCTCATTGATATGCCATGCTTAGGCACCTGCTGGATGCACTAGACTAGTTAAGTGCTGTTTTCAGTTCTTTCCCAGTTCAGTGCTTCCTTTTACCAGCAAGAGCTTGCCGTTACCCTTTCCCCTAGGGAGCCAACTGGATGCACTGTGCATACAGTTTAACCTGGTCTGAGCAAAGGCTTTCTCATCTAGCTGAGAGAACGTGAAACTCAAAGGAGAAAATCTCCAGTTCGTAGGTGAAGCCAGCATGGGAGGGCTTTGGGAAATAAGGAGTCCAGCTAAGAATTGCTATTCATCCAAGACCTACATAGTGATGTAATTAGAGGTATAGCTGGTTTCTCTGTCTGCTGAAAGGGAGGTTTATCAGAACTCAGGAAATGCTGACACTTTGAGCCAGCATTAGTTCTTTCTAAACCAGCTTCTCTCTCAAGCGTGCAAATAATAGAATGACAGAACCAGTGCTTTTAAGGTACAAATGCACAGCCTCCTGCTTCTATAGCAATTGCATGTTTTCCAGCTTAACTAGGCAAAATGGGTCACTGCTGTATCAGCTGGTGTCTGGAGAGGGATGAAGTGTAATTGGGAGCCAGAAAAAATGTTAATGTTTATGACTGGAAACCTGCCATTTCAGTCTGTGAGCAAGGAGTCTGATGTCTGCAATGAAAATAATGTAAAGAGGCAAATCTTACCATCTGCCACTTTTCAGTAGTGGTAAAAATGTCCTAATTAACAGGAAATATCTGTTGAACTGTGAATAATACACACCTTTTACTTGGGTTTACAGGGGAAGAAGAGTCTTGTTTAGAATAAGAAAACAATGATCGACAACAATAAGATTTAGCTCCTTTCCCCCACAACCCTGAAAGCTTTAAAGCTCAGTTCTGTTTTCTAAACTAGGTTTTTGTCTTTCTCCCCACCTCCCCCTACGGTTTACTGGCATGCTGTTAATTGAAGGATAACCACGAGAGCCAGATTTACAGCATTTGTTTGTGTGCCTTAAACAGATCCCGTTTGTTGCATAATATTTATAGCCTGTAGCTCTATCAAAAGAAGGCAAGACTTTCAAGGCTTCCCATCAGCAGAATAATGTAGAGCTAAATTACTGCAGTATCTGTTGATCCTAGACAAGAAGCCTGGACAAATACACATTTTTGTTTGATTTCTTTAAATACTTTTTTTTTTCTTCCACAGTTTTCTTCTTAGTATATTGTCTAGTTTTTGCAGATGATCACAAAGTGCAACCACTTAAATTTTGTGTCTGATCTCACTCTTATTACCTTACTCCTCTGACTGTTGTACCAAATCAAATATGAATGTTGTGCAATAGTAATATCAGCTACAGTATCAGTAACATCTAAGAGCAATTCAGACTATATATTTACATTTTAAAAGGGATTATAATTGTCTGTAACACTCACCTTCACTTCTCAAAAGAATCTGTTTGGAAATGGCTTTCAAGCTGCATTAGATTCTCTGGCTAGTAGTAATTTGATAATGAATGATGTGACCTAGGATTTCCACAAGTGATGGCATACTTCCCCGAGATCTTGCTTTTATGCAACTAAGCTTATGCAATTAAGTTCATTTAGTATGACAGCATGGTGGGAGGGAGCAGAAGGAATAGGTATCACAGAAGTGAGCTAAGGGAGAAGAGTGCCATCATTTACTTAAGGTTTAAAATGCAAAAAAGACAGACTTACAAATGCGTCTAAATTGAAGAGAATAAAAACAATTGTTAATGTCTTTCTCAGACTATCAATAAGATGTCACCTACATCCTTAAAGATGACTCTCAGACAGCTCAGAGAAGGAGCTTCCATGAGCTTACAAGACGTACTCACCATGGAATACAGACTGAGCCAAGCGTGCATGGTAAGCAAGCAGCCAAGCTCAGTGTCTCTTTCCAGCCACGGAGGGGTAGCAAGTCTGTCAGCCACTTAAGTTTTATATAGATTACATCAAGGGCTCAACATTTATAGGTTTGGGGCTTTTTTCCCCCCTGTATCTTCCTTGTGTTTGTTAGGCTGTCACTTCTGTTTCTTTTCCAGCTACATGTATTTGTATGCAACGCTAAGGAAGACTATATTAATGATGATCAGATAGGAATGATAGAGGACTTTTGTTAAGAAAATAATGATAATGTTACAATCTAGAAAGTTTTGTGTTTGGACCATAATTTTAAAACTCTGGTGTTCCTGAATAGATTTCCTATTGAAATTACTTAGCTCTCAGTGTCACAGTTCCCATCAACAGGATGGGAATAATATATCACTGTCTTTCCAGAATGCTGTGATAAATTTATTAAAGTGATTTTAGCACTATTTGTAGTAAGGGCTGAGTACTTGGAGAACATGAGGAAGCGATCCTTTTACTAGAACAGAGTTGTTAACCGAATTATCTGAACAAATTCCTCAAAGCTTCCCTATGGCACCCTCAGTAGTTTTGTCACGTTTTAGAAGAAGATTTTTATGTATCTGATAAAATGATTTGTGATAGTTAAAAAAAAAGAGCAAAAACATATCCAATGCTGATACATTGTAGTGCCTGATAGTATCCTTGCCATACCTTCTGAAACTAGTATTGTTGATTCATTGCTAGTGAGGCATCCTTAGGGATTTAAGTTATGTTTACTTTTATTGAAAAAAACTCCAAACAACAAAAAACTGGATGTTTCCAGGATTCCATTCAACTGCAAAGTATTTCAGGTATGTAGAATACATCACAATGCCTGAAGACTAACCTTTCTTTGAAGAGCTTCTGATTCTACACATCTTAGAACCCATCATGCATAACTCGTTAGAAAAATCTGAGGAGTAACACAGAGAGGGTTTACACTACATAAAAGTTGGCTGATCAACTACAGTTCAACAGACTGACTTTTAGAGTTGAGGCTGCATTCAAGCAAGATATAGAGATCTTTAATAAATAAAGAGACAGGAGGATTAGATGAGAACAGTACAAGTGGGATTTAATAGAAACTTGAGAACTTGCCTTTCAAGCAGAAGTGGGATAGGGAAAACCGAGATAAATAGAATTGGTCACGTTACAGCTTGGTTTTTGCCTTTCAGAGAGGCCACGACTTCTATGAAGGGGTTCGAGCAGGTAAGCATGCGTATCAGAAATATTGCTCAACCTTAGTAACATGCACACACTGTTGTATTGCTTCACTGCTTCACCTGAAGGTTAAGGAAAATACATGCAGCAACAGCCCAGAGAAACTTCCCAACTATCTACAGGGTTTGCTTATTGGACTCTTGCCTGCCCAAAATATATTATCTGTTCCCAAGTGTAACATCCATCTTTTTTCCTTTGTGTAAGCTCAGTTACCTAATGCTGTTTCTCCACCTGGTAACACAGCACCATGAAAAAGTTTCACCAGTTTATTGGGAAGGTTCAAAATAGATTTAATGCTAATAGTAGCGATTAGCTGTGTGTATCATTTGTGTGTCCAGACTCAGTCTTGCCTCATAGCTGGTTCAGCCAGCTAAAACATGTTTTAAAACTCGAAGTCAAGATCAACTATTTGCATAGAAAACTCCTAGAACAGACATTACTTTCATCCATGTCCAAAATATCACTATGTGTGTCTTACTATTAAAAAACTATATATGTAAACTTAACATTAAATAGTTCAGCATTTTAAGGCGTTGGTCAAAATAGGCAATGGTAAAAGTGGAGCAGCTCAGCAAGTTCATCTGGGGGACAGACAGATTCTGTCCTTGGTTCTGTTGCTGATTCATTGTGCAGTTTGTCAAACCCAATGTCACATCTGTTAGAAACTGTGGTAATTATTTATGTACTATTCAGCACAAGACAAAACAAAGCAGAGGCATTTCCTTTTCCAAGGAGCTTATAGTACAAAACATTTGGATGAATAACACTTTGGGGTTGAGGGAACCTGTTTTGTAATTCACACATTTACATACTTGAGTATATTACATATCATCACCTCCTCCTCATTTTTTATATGTGTCTTTATAAAATAGGCTAAAATCCACTTGAGTAGTTGATATTTGTTTGAGCGTTCACTATTAGTAATATTGTATTAAAGATAGCCTGGGTTGAGAAATGCAAAGTTTGTTTGTATGGCATGGAAGAGGTTTCTGATTTTAATTAATTAATCTTTAGCAAGTATTGGCAGAGACTCCTTGGAAGAGTTTACCACACGTGCTGAGAAGTACCTGGCTTTCATTGTGTAATGGGGACAAAGATAACCGTTTGGCAGTTTATATGGTGATTTAGAATATATGCTAGGAATATTCTTTTTAAGACATCTTTGAAGATGAACAACAAACCAAATTCTCACTCATAATGCACAAGGTCATTAAACCATCTGGGGATGCAGCAGAGCACAAAAGCAAGTCACTTGTCAGTATGGCCAGTAAATTATACAAACTGCTTGTAAAGAAAGAAGTTGCAAGAACAGCAGTTTGGAAGCTTCTTTTACACAGGATGACATAGCAAAGGTTTAATTATATCAGAAGGAAAAAATAAAACCTACTACCAGAGATCCAACTGCACTGAAAGGATTGCTAAGAATAATAATTTGTTCTTGAAGCACTTCTTCTCTCTGCTTACTGCATATATCTTGTTCTCAGATTTGCCTCCTTAAAATTGTTTTCCTTGTTCAAGAGTAGCGCAGAATCTGACTCAAAATCATTTGTAGTTGGATCTAAGCTCATAAAAATCATCATCCAACAATGTGCTGAGCATCCTTTTTACTAGGAAGTAAGTTTATTAAGTACTTCACAGGATCAACCATAGTGAATAAAAACAAAAATGATAAAAATGTTCAGTATTAGCTTTTTTTTTATTAAACCATTCCAAGCATTTCAGACCCAGCTGTTGACCCTGTTTACCACAAGAGGATCTACCACAAAGTAAAGTTAAGATAGAATAATCAGATTTTAGTTTTTGAAAATTGTTTTTCAACAGCAATTGCCATTGGTCAGGTTTTAATAACAGCTTTTATCTGCTTCAAACCGTAATTTTAATAGACATTCTAGGGAAGTAGTTTGTTTAAAAGCTTTTTAAACCTGCTTTGACCTGAGGTCAAAATTTCATTTTTCTTTTAGCCAGTTTTCTTTGAGCCAGCCTGAAAACCTGCTGGAAAACAGTTTTGCCCATTTATGATTCTTGTGATTTGATGTACTAAATAAAAGCTAAAACCCTTAAAGCATAAAACACACAAATCTTATTTCATCCTGTTCCATCAGCTTTTTCCCTTCTAATGGTAAATGTGGTCTTTGAGTACTTCAGGTATCCATTTTTCACTTTGGTTTATAGAATAATACATAAACTAAGAAATGCAAAGCTTTGGGTAATTTCCAAGGATTCTGTTTTTTAATTGTTACTGCATAAGAAAAGTGATCATTTTTGGAGCCTGTGCTCAAACACATCCAGGTAAACCACAATCTCAGCAGCTTGAGTGGACAAAAAAAATAAATCTGTTAAATCAGCCTCCTAACTATTAAACTATTACTGCGGGAACGTACACTTCAAATGGAATTTCAAAGGCCTTCTGTGTATTGCTGATCCTGCAAAGATCTTACTTCTGTATGGCTTCTGCCCTCTCTCCTGCAGCGCTGGCAGCTGTGAGCCTTACCCTGGGCACACAACCCCCCTGCAGTCAGCGAGAAGGCAGAGAGATTCCTTTGCAACCAACGGAATTTTAGGTGCTCAGAAATAGCGGTGTTTTGACTGTGCTGAATGAAACTGAGCAATGGAACGACAACTGAAGTCTGGTAAAGTCTGAACAGAGCTACTGAACAGAGGAGTTTAGAATTTTTTTATTTTTAAAAAGGTGAAAGAAGACAGGAACAAACCCTTAACAGAATCTCTATATTCAATTACTTTTATTGTAATGAGCTTCCCTTAGCCTACCTTAGAAGTCTTCAGAACTTCTGTTCCTTTCTTGTAGTAATTTAGATCTCAAGCTGGAGAAATACAAAATATACAGAAGTTAATGCAAAAATGGAATTATTTCCACCATACAATTAGAAAACAAGTATTTTTAACTGATACAAGATTACGTATTTAATTAGAGAGACCATTATGATCACTTGGTTTATCCACCAGAGTAAAACTGGCCACAGATCCAAACAGAAATGTTTACTAGGTTACACAGTAGTGCCATAGCATGGAGAGTTATCAGCAATTACTACTGTATTTCAGCGTTGAAAGTGTA
>VXBJ01003113.1:634588-768005 GCA_013400055.1 Nycticryphes semicollaris | reverse complement strand
CCCAGTTTAAGGCATCTTATGTAGTGTTGTCTTTTATGGATAACAGTTAAGGTTATTTTAGCCAGACTGTGAACCTCAGCTGAAGTTGAAGAAAATCATTAGACAAGTACTACTCTGATGGAAGAAATGCAGTTGATTTTGGATAATTATATAATTTTTACCCAAACCAGTCAATGGCTTCACATTGTAACAATGAAAACTAACTTGTAGGATCATAACTTTTCAGTAAGTTTCCCAGTTGAGTTGCCTAGTAAAATCACTCTCTTACAGCACATTTCTTTTAAATAATTGCCCACGGGGATTCTACTCTCTGTGGAATTACAGCGTCTGTCTGCATAATGGGATTGTTTCCAAAATTAGTGTTTATTTGTATCCAAGGTGTCCTTAGCCTTCTATTTGCAGGTAGATGGGTGCAGGGCTCCAATTCTCCTTGGATATGCAAGCTGAAGAGTTGTGGTACCTAGATATCTTCAGCCAAAGAAATACTAATTAGCGCAGCTTTCATTTGAACAATATTTATTTTCTAGGCATTTTCCAAGTGTTGGTTATAGAGGGAAGAGTTATAAAGAAGATTTTAAGTCATATATTTTACCACAGACTGCCATAATGCCTGTCTTTTCACAGGACACAATCTTTAGGTGGGCATTCATTCCACTGAGCTTAAAATCCAACTCCTTTGCACTTTTCCCATCCTGGATAGTTCTAGCTTAGTCACCAAGAATGAAGTCTGTTTAGAAAGACATGACAACTTACCTAAGCTGTTAGTCTTCAAAATATCTAGTCTCTGTGTGTGTCTTTTGTCCACAGGTCTTTAGTCTTTGACAGAAAGAACAACCAACCAAACAAACAAACTCTGTCCTCAGCCTGTGTGCTATAAGGCTGTGTTGGTCAGGAGGTCTCCCAGGTCACAGGTGCATCTCAAATCAGATGCTGATATCACACATCTGAAGGGGACATGTGTTGAGGAGTGATGTTGGGTAGTCAGTGCATCTTACAGAGCTACAGTTACTGTGGCTGTTTTATTTTATATCATAAAAATTTCACATTTTGAATAGTACCTTTATGGGTTTTCTTGGAGCCACAAAGGTGCTCAGAAGGACACTCTGGAATTCCATTCATACTGCTCATTTTTACACACAAATAAACTCTCTCTTGCCTTATTACTGTTTGCTAGTGCAGCTGTTCCTGCTGACATGCCTTCAGCATTTCTGTAACACCAGGAATGTTTTTTGAGAATTGGTATTTTCTTGTTACACTTTTAACATGCAGTTCATTCACTGATCATTTTATCTTCAGTGACCTGCATTTCCCAGGCTACAGCATAAAGTAATACATACTAAGATTATACAAATCTTCTCAGTTAAATCTACATAGGTCTGCATTATCTGTCAGTATTTACCAATAAATACTCTTGATTTTCACATAAAGATAGCCTACTTTACTCCTTACTCATTAGTTATTTCATTATTAGCTTATGTGATGTGCTTAAATTAGCTTTGGGCGTTTAACACCTACTTTGAGTCATTTCCTACATTCTATCAGGAGTTAGATTGTGCAGAGCAATGTGAAAACCCATGTCCAAAAGTAGCATCGTGCGTACTCTTCACAGCTTCAAGTGAAAAAGCAGAAGACAGCCAAGAGCAGTAGGTCTAAGAGAAAGCACTAGTTTCGGGTCTATTCCTTCAAAGCTTGGGCTACATCTGAAGTGATGCGCTGCATCTTATCGCATCAGGCAGCTCCCAGATGTGTCTCTAGACAGGTTACAACTCAGTAATTTTTATTACAGTAGAAATAGCTATGTTAAAACAACAGTGTCTCCTACAGAGCATATTGATTCTTCTCCCCCATGTATTCACTGTGTATGTCTGTCTTGATGCAACCTGAAGTCATCTTAATTAGAGAAAGTTTCTAACTAACTTTTGTGGCTTTATATTCCACCTGACAGTGCTGATTGACAAAGACCAA
The DNA here is from genome assembly GCA_013400055.1 of Nycticryphes semicollaris. Taxonomy (NCBI): domain Eukaryota; kingdom Metazoa; phylum Chordata; class Aves; order Charadriiformes; family Rostratulidae; genus Nycticryphes; species Nycticryphes semicollaris. The sequence continues at coordinate 766,040 of VXBJ01003113.1, read as the reverse complement.
TCCCCCAGATGGAAGCCAGCTGCTTTAGAAGAAGTCAGTGATGAATTTGTGGATGATTGTTTTAAGCCACTGGGAAACAACGATCTCAAGTTGTAAAGATCAAGCCTATTGACATCTCATGCATCTGCTTAATTCTCTGGTATCAAAGTTAATAGTAGTAGAATGAAGTTTGACAAGACTCTTTAGTTAGTCTGAGCTTTGTATATCTATTTTATTTTTTTTTTTTGCATTTGGGAACATTCTCTTTTATTATGCTGCTGTAATGCTCGTTAATAAGGGAAGGAATTACTTCATGGCAAATTGTTATTTTTACTGTTTTACACAATGATTAACATTTAATATTTTTTGCCTCAGCTCTTGGTTTAGGAGGAACCTTTGGGGGAGACAGCATAGTTAAGGGATGACCTAATAAGCAAGAAGTCAAGAGACTTTTGTGTTCTTGGCTCTGTCACTGATCTATTAAATTGGGATTGTACCTCAGATTCTTTTTTAAACAATGAAAATAAATGATACTTAAAGCTTTAAAACAGTTGGAACTACAAAGGAAAATGCAAGACGTGCTGAATCCATGGTGTTAAGTACCCTTTTAAATAAAAGGTCAGACTGACACATTGTAAGTTTGAGAGCAAGAAGTTTTTGTATTGATTTAACAGCTGGTCAGTGTTCAGTCTTGCTATGTGATATAGACATTGTTTCAAATGTCAGTGTATTGCCAGAGCCTAGAGAACACTTCTGTTTGCTTGTAAACCCAATTTTTTTTGAAGTGCCATTAAGTTTGATTGAACTGCATCACTAGTTTTTCATGATTTCAAAAATGGCAAGTTTTTCCTGATCTTACAGTGGTGAAGAAATAACTGTCACAGACCTTCCTCTGAACACTAAAGAGCATATTTCCTGTTGATGTTAGCGGTTGTCTAATGATTTTAGTGGCAGGGATCAGCCTGGGCCTCACACTACCAGTGGCTGGAGCCTTATCTATACCAACAGGTCTATGTTCCTGCTGCTTGTGCTGATGAGCATCCTTTCTGTTGGGTGGCAAACCTGTGAAAAGTAGGGGGAACACAGCAATATGTACCAAAGATAACAAATAGGGAAAACGTGAAATACCTGCTGCTACATGGATCGTAAACTTTTTTAACACAACATATCCTAAAACATGTATTTGTTGGGATTTAAATTTAAATAGGCATCAAAAAACCCTTGTCATAGATGCATTAAAGGTTGCTGGGTTCCAATACTAGTATTACTTGCCAGAGCCCTTTGATAATAGTGCAGAATTTTGGGGGGGGTTGGAGTGTAAAATTAATTTTTCTATTGTGTCTGCAACACACAGCTACTAATCTTTCTTCCGCATTAAGACTGCATGCTTTTTTTTTATGGTTAATCAAATCATGTATCAATCAGTATCGCTTCCTACTTGTTTCTATGGTTATAGGCAAGTCACAAATAGAAATTTTGGGTTCTCTGAAGATGGACCACTGTGACTAAAGGAAGGAAACTTTTGTTCAGATAGCATAGTCAGCAGTCAGCACTGGGGAATCAAAAAGTCAGAGCTACAGCAGAACCATTACAGAGTTTTCAACATCAGGCAGGTTTTATTACCGACAATAAAGGTCTACACTGGCCTAAAGCTCCTTTCTTCCTAGAAGCTGTTGCCTAGAAACAAAGTCCAGCAAATTCAGGCATCAAGGTGAACGACTGGAGTGACTTTCAAAGAATTAGAGGTGAGCAAAATGGAGGGCAAAATCAAGAAATAATGGCACCTTGCTTTGTCACTCGAATCTTTAAAATAAAATTGTTAAAATTTAAGCTGCTGGTTAATGTTACCACATACTTGTCGTGAGAGAGTCAAAAGCAGCTGAGACATTGCGTTAATATATCTAGGGTAAATTCTGAAAGTTACTCAATTTTCTACCTCAACGCTGGTTCTGTAAGGAATGTAAACCTCCCCCCTTATTTTAAATTTTTTTAATATGTTTTAGATTCTTAAACAATGGCTGTTTTTAATTTATTTTTAAAATACTGGTTCATTCCATTGTTTTTGAAGGAGTAATCTTCAACCACTATATTTAATGAAAACCACAGTAATCCCCAGGGAGAAGGGATCATGCCTTCTCATCTGAAAAGGCCTTAAAAATGTTAGGACGAGGTACTTCTGAATCAATAAACTTTGACTTGCGTGTTTTATATTTTTATATGGACCGGAATTACCCCAAACTCAGGGTAACAAGACCCTGTCCAATCTGTGCATGTTATCAAATAAGAGTCTTACAAGCAGATGGTAAGTTTCATTTTATTTGGTCCACAAGAAAGTATTTTCCACAAAAATATTGTAAAAAATATATTGTAATGTATTTTATTTGGGAATAATGATGTGTCTTACTACAGAATGTCACTTTTACAAAGTTGTGCTGCAGTTAATGTCTTTTGAACCATTATTAGAATATCAAGTCAGTCACATACCCACTCAGGCTATACTTTTGTTTCCTGGGGAAAATATAAAGCAACTGTATTTTCAACTCCTAAATAGAAGTAAATGGTTTATGCAGAGTATGCCAGTCCCATACTGGAGTGCCTTTATTACACAAAATCAAGTCAGAGAAGCAGTGGCACCTTAACTGGAAAGTCACTATAAGTGGCTTTATACGACTGTAGCGCAGTTCAGAGTAATCTAATGATAAATAAACAGATATCATTTTTCTTAGGTAAAGAAGTCTTTATTTTTATTATTATTATGGATTACTATTGTGCCTATAAAAAATACAGAACTCTGGAATAAGATCTCCTTCCATCTCTTACCAGATTGTAGTATTGAACTGGTTTTTCTATTAAGGGTAAGTGCATTATTTATTAAGGACAGCGTCTTGTAAGAGAGATTTTTTTTCCTGGTGAGAAGCTGTCTCCCTGTTGTTTGCAAGCTTGTCTGCATTCCATTTGCTGCCTGCTTTCCCTGAAGTGCCAGTGTCACAGAAAGCATCATAAACCAGCTGGAATTGCACTTCAGGCCATGTCGAAGCTGCCGTAATCTTCAGGCATTAATGAGGGAAGATAAGCTTTGCAGTTGCAGGTGAGTGACTGTTTGGACATAACAAGCAGCAGGTGACTCAGTCGCTATTGCCTTATGGCAGCCCTCAAGCACCCCAGAAGGAAGCCACATTTAATTATACCTAGGTAACTTTCTCCTTTGGGGGAACCAAAGGAGAAACCCCTTTCAACCTGCCTGGACGTGTTCCTGTGTGACCTGATCTAGGTGTTCCTGCTCCAGCAGGGGGATTGGACTAGATGATCTTTCAAGGTCCCTCCCAATCCCTGATACTCTCTGAATTTTGAGAGTTTACCAGTACGCTATGGCTTAATTTGAGACTATTTTAAGTTATTTTGTAATTCCGCCTGCTGTTGGATTGTGTAGTGGCAGTCTGCCACTGGAGAAGCTGCTCTCAAAAGCACACGGGATACTCTGACTCCAGAGGAGTGCCAGGTGCTAAAGCCACATCCAGAGAAAGGATTAAGACGTTGCTACAGCAAGCACTGCAGCACCCAACTCCCCGCAGCAGCCACCAAGGTACAAGGGCCAAGACAGATGCACCCAAACACCCTCTTAAATACGTGAGTGCAGCTTTCTATCAGCTACTCACCTGGCTGGCAAATACCATCTCTAGAGTTTGGGCTGCCCTCCCCCACCTTTTTTTTTTTTTTTTTAAATTGTGGTCTTTGGGAGTGTTAACATTCTTGAGCCAAGACTGATGTTACAGAGAGGCTGTAATAAAGCTCTATTTTAGCTATAAGAATATCAGGAATCTTTTTTAATGCTTTCGTTAAGCAACGTCCCATTAATATGTACTGATCTGATCGGTGTTTCACATGTGCTTTTTTTAATCCACCCCAGGATATGGCATGCAGTTTTCTTAGACAGAGCACAGGCAGGGTATGATTTAATGTTTTACGCGCTTTAGAGCTTCAAGGAACACCATTGTTAGCAGTGGAATTTAAATGGTCCATAGCACTTTGGTTCCACTTTGCATATGGCTTCAAATAAAACTACATTGCTTCAAAGAAGATGACATCACAATGTTAACAGATTTCCCCCACCCTCTTTTTCAGCAAAAGCCTGAGAACAGTCTCACTAGCAGGGAATGATCAGTGTGAATTAATGATAGTCTTGTTCTGTGTTACAAAGAATTCTTTTTCACCATTTACCCTTGATAGAACCACTTTCTCTGACACAGGTGACTTCCAAGTAACTAAGCTTGTGTCATAAAGTTTGCCAAACAGCTCAATTCATAGAGCATCTTATGTTTGAGAATAAGCTAAAAATCATGATTTGCATGGTCCTCTTTCTGCTTGCTTACCGTGGCTTCAAAATCATGCTTCGTATCAGTTACTAGAAGTGTGTTTACCTTTTAAAAATAGTAACAGTTTTTGCCAGTATAGAAAGCAGTTTTCTATAAAATGAAAACATAAAATGGAAAGGACTTTTGATTTAGGCATAAAATATGCATCTTTTAAACTGGCCCTAACAAAAAATGAACAAACAGGTGCTGAAACCCAAAACTTCTACGAGGCATTCGCTTTGTAAGAAATACCAGCCAAATTTTAGCTTTAAGATGACCCTGATTAATTCATCCCTTTCTCGCTATCTCAAATGCTAGCTGTGAGCACAGTAGGTCAGGCTGCGAGTCCTGGGGAAGCAGGGGGCAGTGTGTGGATGCAAGCTCACTAAAATGGGTAAGGAACATAGCCGTTCAGCTTCGGGCCTAAGGCTTACTCGCTAATTCAGCGCACGGCTCAGGCCTCGGGTGTCTGTAGCTCACCTTTGCATCCCCGTACACAGTTTTACCAGCGGGTAAGCGATGAGCTGACAGAACCTAAGGAAGGTGTACTGTCCCAAGAGTGAAATTTTTTTCGTGTAATGCAGCCACAGTTCCCATGAAATACATAGTCCTGAAAGATTGCTATGCCTTTGAAGGTTCATTTCACTGGTTAGCATCAGTAGTTTTTGCACACCTATCTGGGTTACAGTAAAAACAAAACCAAACTCCCAAAAGCCAGCACCCTGACACCAAAGAAGAAAAAAAAAACCAAAAACCCAAACAACTTTGGCTGAACACAGCTATCAGTTGTAATTAATCTGTCTTACTGCAGGATTTTAGAGAATAGCCTTCATGCCTTCCCAGAATCCAGAAGATCTGTTAATTATAATGCATCGTTCATCAATACTGTAATGTTTCTCACTGGTTCTCTTAAGACTGGAAGTTGAATGGTATCATAATCCATACGGTTCCCTGAATACTACTTGGTTTTATAAAATGCTTCTCATCGCCTTCGTTATTTTGTGGCTTACAGATTTAGGCAGGTCAAAGAATCAAGGTAAAATTTATGCCAGCAGTTACCTTTGCTACACGTAGACCTTGATTTCACTTTAGCAAAATGCAGACAAATCTACCAAGCACAGAGAATCTCTTTTCACCTATAAACAGGCCACTGATATTTCAATCTGTACATAAAAATAACCCATGCTTTGTCCTTAAGCATCTTTGGGGCCTCTGTGGCAGCACTTGTACCGTTGCACGGCAGCCACATTCTTCTCATCTTTTTTTTTAACACTGATTTCTGGTCACATTCAACACATACAAAGACAGAATATACTCAACATACGGCTGATAACAAATGACGCTTGATTAATAGATTCTACTGTAATCCAGTTAGTTTCTTAGCAGTACAGATTTAAAGGCAGTTTTTTTCAGCCTCTCCTTGCACTCACACTCATACAGTGGCATTATGCTCGAATCACACCTGATTTTACTTTATTTGCACTAGTACCAATTACAAAGTGCTTAACAGACAGGACACCCATTGGGAAGACAGTCCTTGCCCGTCAGGGCTCAGGGCACATCACTTTCGATGTAAGGGATGTCGCTGTATTTGCTTTCAGTCACTGCCCACTGTTTCACTGCCTGATCAACGATCTCACGGGAGAGACGGTGTGCATAGTCTAGCACTATCGTGCTTGATGGACCTTTCTCATCCACCTTCACCACTATCAGTGATGATTTCTCTCCGGTGCGTCCTTCATTACCCTCCCTGATCCGTTCATCCTGGATAGCATTTGAACCTGGAAAGGCATCCTTGGATTTGATGCATCCCATGGTACATTTGAAAATGCAGCTGCAAAATTCAGTTCAACAGCATGTTTTGATAACCTGAAAATGGTTTCCTTGTTTGATGCACAGTGTTGCAGCTCCTTGTCGGTGATTCCAGTTATCTTCAAAGAACAGAACGTCCCCTTTTGCACTTCTTTACTTCTGAAGAAATCTGTCAAAATAGCGTTTCATATAGATGCAATAGTTTGCCATTCTCAATGAGCTCAAAAGAAAACTAAATTCACCACAGACACTTGTAGAAGCAACTTCAATAAATCTCTGCATGGTGTACATAAAGTGTTTTTACCACTAACATCCATCTACTACAAGTAGGCAAAGCTTGACCTGAATTCAAGCTGCCTTTGAATGCAATTCCCAGTATGTGATGTAAGCCACCTAGGAATATAAAGGCCTTAGAAAAAAACCCCAAACTGTTTCTTCCAAACTGACAATGCTGTCATATTTTCCCAAGTCTGTAAGCAAATCCTGTTTAACGCCAGTGACTGCTGCTCCTGCTAAAGAAAAAAAAAAAAAAATAAAAAAAACAAACCCCCAAAACACCCCACAGAAGCATTTCCCAACCACCACCTAACAAGAGCCTTGTGTCATGGCTGTGGTACACCCTTCGGGCAGGAGTGACGCTAATTCTCAGTGTCTCTCTGCTGTTGCTCAAGGAGGCTTGAGCATGCAGTCACAAGAAGGCATTCATGAGAAACAAGAGTTGCTTTTTGGTTTCTCCCTTGCGAGTTTAGGGAAAGCAGCAGGGGACTGCTGTGTTCAAGGCAGGTCTGACAGAGCTAGAGCAGGACAACTCTAGATCCACAGAAGGGAGAGCAAGGAACAAAATACCTGGCAGGGCCCCTTTGTCAAACTCCTCAAGAATCAGAACTGCTCAGCCCCAAACTTTTTTTTGCTTACTGGCCTACAAAGCTGTTTCTTAGGCTACTTTCTCTGAACAGGCAAAGCGGAATCTCATGATATGCCTGACTTTGCTTGGCATGAGCTTACCCGCTTATCAGAGTTAGCAGACTGCCAGCCAAAATAAAGACTGTGCTGCACAGAAACCAACTGTTCCCTACAGCTTCACCCGATGACGTTGTACTAAGGTCAGCCAAAGTTAAAGATTTTTTTGCAAATAGCCTTTGAAAACATCATCACAGCAAAGATGTTAAGCCTTATTTATTTGCTTTATATGCTGGGGGAAATAGGGGCTCCAATCCAGTAACTTGATCACGGGCAAATATTTGCAGAGGACATCAATCCCATTTGCAGGCAAATGATGCTTCACAGGTAGGACGGGACTTCCCCAGTCCAACAGCTGACTCACGACAACCAGGCTGATGGTGACAAGCTTCTCTCCTGTTTCTGCTAGTTGATGAAAAACATCACTACCCATTTAGAAAACAGTTTGTGAGACTCGAGTGCCAGCACTGAGAAGCGGTGGTTGATGTTCTGGCAGAAAGTGAGCCCCGAAGCGCTTCTGAAGACACAAAGTCCACGCGTGTATTTTCGTACCTTTAGGTTTGTACCAGAACATTTCAGCGTTTTAGGGAAATGCTTGTAAATCACTTTAATTAAATTCAGCAAGTTTCTTTTTTTTGCATAATGACATGCTGCGGCACGTGCCGGTGTATTTTAGAGTAGGCAACATAGTTAACAAGCCTTAAACGTAAAACCTGCTGCTACCATTTGTAGTTTGATGCAACACAGAAGAGAGCTAAGCTATCAATGACATTTCTGTTGTAATGACTTGTTATTAAATAAGTAGAAGGAAGGATTCCCTTCACTGCACAAAAAATCACGTTTATCCCTATGGAGGTTTATAAGAAACCCATGAGCTTTATATCCACGTCTATCAACAGCATACATTGATGAAAATTAAAACACTCACAGAACATGCTTACAGACCAGAGGCCAAGGAGATGTCTGAACTCAATTCAGACAACTGAATAATTCAAAACTTACTAGTAGTAATATCTCTTGCATATCTAATTTCAATATTTGCTGCCAATTAAACAGTAATAATTTCGACTTGCTCTTCTGGACAAATACGTAGATCAAAGTATCTAATATGGCAAAGAAACACTAATAGCATCTATAGCCCAGCATTGCTGATACCTGAAAGCTGCAAACTTTATCCAGCCAAGCTAATATGCAAGCTTCACTGGGAGGTACACAGGTATGCCATCTAATCCCTTCTCACTACACTACTGGTGATAATTAGAAGTTTTAGATTAGATGTCATGTTCTCCTTAGGCTTAGTCAGAGATGTAAACACTGTGGATTTAAACCTCCGATTGCCCAACCATACAAACGCTCTATGCCACAGTTGATATAACAATGTATTTTATCAGAGTTTCATCCCTGACACTTTATTTAATAACTTTTCAGATTTGGATTTTTTATCTAAGTTTGGAGCTATATTATTTTATATGTTATCCTTTTTTTGGCTTTTTAAAGGAGGTCCGTTAAATAGTAGGCAGCCTAATTATTATTTTATCATTGTGTTAAGATGTTTTCATCCTACAATCAGAGATTTCTTTTCCTCTTTTGTTGGGGGACACAAGCAAACGAGTTAATGTCTAGCAGAAAGAAGGAGGGAATGTGAGTAGAGGGGGACAAACATCTCTTAAAGCAGGTAGGAAGAAATTCCATAGCTCAGCATCTTCCTCTGCAGGATTTACCTCTGTTCCCACCTTCTTATCTCTGCCTTTTCACTTGGTCCAAATCAAATGTTTGTCTGCCTGTCCTACATGGAGGAAGAGACGGGCTATAAAACTTCTAGACAGCACGGCATAGAAGACAACTAAATTGTTCCAAATTGATTACTAGTTGAGCTTAAAAGCAAGGTTATCGACCCTAGTCTAAGTTCTTGACTGTTGTTCATTTCATTATTTATACAGCACAGTACTTTCCAGGTCGCTGCAGTAAGTTTTATACTTTGCCTGCTCTGCTTGAGTTAATAATTGTTGGCACACAAATGATCGCAAATGAAGCTGCCTTTAATCTTCTGACTGCTTTCTTGTTTTTTCTGACAACCACTGCTTGCACATACATGGTGAAGCGCTGTTTAAAGCACTCTCCACCTAACTCAGCTCCAGAGCGTGAAGTTCTGACAAGGATTTTAACATCTCTAGCTTTTCTCACCCTCAGAGGGGGTGAAGGAAAAAAAAAAATAAATTAGCTCATTTTACTCCCAAAATGATATTTCATTCAGTAACTACACAAGGCAAAATTATCTGATAGAAGTCTGTTTCTTTCAGTGTCCAAGCTCTAATCTCTTGCCAGTTTTGTCTCAGAAACCACTGCATAGATGGTTCGAGGCTCAGGCCAAAACCTCTGCAGATGCAGTTCCCCACGTGACAAGCTGCTGTGCTCAGCTGCAGGCAGAGGTTAGGGAGCTGCAATCTGCTTGATTACACTGTCAGCCAGAAGTTAAAGCAGCCCCATCACACGCCTTAACATATCTTCTCTTTTTAAATTCTGATTTTACAGTAAGTGAAACGTTGATTTAATTCATCTGAAAAGTACAGGTTCCTAGTTGTGCTCAATTTCAGTGGACATATAGTCAATATGCTTTTAAATACCTCATTTAGCTCCAATACTATAAACACTGTTTATTATTTTAATTGCAAACAATTGATTCCCTTCCATATCCTGGGAATGGATGTCCCTTGAGGACAAGTTCAGGTGTTGTTTCACCTATTATGGTATTTACTAGATGTGTGCCCTGGTGTAATACAAGGAGAGAAAAAGTACTGAGGGGGTGGTACCACATACGTAGTTGAACTTACCTTGCATGAGAGGACTAAGCAGTCTCTTTGCCAGGCTGGTTAAGTGCTTCCTGCCAAGGTGAGTTCATTTCTAACCACTGAAGGAAACAAAACAATGATAAAAGGATGCCTGCAATTCACTATTATACAACATAAAATACAGGAAGAAAGCATTACTAGCATAACTGCAGTTTTATTGAGATAAGCAAGACTTTTTAAGGTATTTAAATCATCAATAAGAATTACAAAAGTTTCAGATTGCTTGCATTTATTCTAAGAGTTTCACCTGCCCCTCTGGAAGACAAGCAAAAGAGCAAGAGTGTTGCTGTTACACAACATCTCTAGCTATCAGAGGCAAGTAAGTTCCTGCTACCATTTAAATAGTTTCCATTCATAAGACTTTTGGAAAAAAATCTCCTTGAAGTTCAATACTATACTGCAACACACTTTCTGTTGTAGCAGCCAATGGATTAAAAATAAGTCATACTTTTCAAAACAGGTTAGTGCAGCTTTGCCCAGTTGAACAAAGTGAATAATTTCTGCTGTGACAGAACAAGGCTTCTCACTTTCCAAACTTTTAGGTTCAAATATGACTCCTTGGAACCCTCCTCCAGCCAGGGAGGCTTTTCACTTTTTCCTTGGTATCCAGAAGATGCATTCAGTAGGCTACTGAGCTACTTACCAAAACCGTGTCTACTTTTAGCAAGTTTTCCACTTGTCCCCAGTCCAGCACAGACACCTTCACGACCAGGACTCTGCAGGGGGAACCAATAGATAAAACGTAGCACAAGTGAAGATGTCAAAGTTACATCTCATCACAAAGTTAGATGAATCTGCAGTGCCAGCCTTGCAGAAGTCTGTTTGCCTGATTCACCCACACTGAAAGTATTTGACTTTGCCAAAGGTAAACGGATGATACAGCCCTTAAGATATCAGGCTGAATGGCAGGCTGCAACAATTTACACTCAGCACCTAATCCCGGCCATGCAGAGGGGCCAATGCTTGGGCAAGCGGCTCCTGTTCTATATGCAGGATGCCAACTTCCTTCCACAGCAAGTCTAGTTAAGGACAGTTTCAGCAAGGATATAAGAAGGGTAATACCCCAGCATCTGGAGCTCCCCATCGTTTGCCTAAGCTTAAAATTTCTCTGGTGTTCCCTTCTCCCTCTCGGAGCTTCTGCTGAGACCTGGACCTTCATCATCCAAAGGCACAGAGGGAATAATCAGATAATCACAGTGCTGTCATAATCATGGAAACAATAAACATTACTCTGTGTAATAAAGATATTCAAACTCAAGGCAGATGACCCATCTGAGGTACCAGTGGTACCAAACAGCATTTAGGCATCCTGACCTCTGAACTGCACCTAAGCGCTCTAAATATTTACCTTCTCTGCCTAACAATGGAGAGAAATAGAAACCCAGAACATCCTACACCCGCCTTTCCTCTCCCTAACAAGGTGGGGTGTTATTCGGGAGGACACACGACATTATGCTTATGTGTATTCTGCAGTTTTGAACAGAGCAATGGCACAGAAATGGTAGAGGGATGAATCATTCACTTAGTGCACAGCATCGCCTCCCTCACTGCAGGACGCAGAGGCTCCCCATGCAGAGCAGCTCCAGGCAGGGGCTCTCAAAGCGGTCCAATCCACCAGTTTTATACCTCCTTAACATCCAGTTTTCCGCAAATCCTACAGAGCAGTTACACTGCAATAACGTTTATTATAAAATCCCCTTCTAACCACAGAAAAATTAACTTTTAAAAAGTGAGAGCTCTTTTAAGACAAGCACAATCCCCAAGATCGAGCTACCTTGGGCAATTGCTGAAATACCTAAATACCCCCAAAACAACTCAGGAAATGAAAAGCAAAAAGTGAAGCTCTCCTGCCTCGCAGGGCCATCCTCCCCCTTCCGTGTTGCTTACTGCCAACAAGAGATAAGAGCTACAGATTGGAGAGGGCTGGATGTGGGAACTGCTAACAACTGCTGTGCAGGATTAGCATGTAAATGAAAGTCTCCTGGTTATCTGTCTCACAGGACATGTTGGAATTTCAACGGCTTGAGTTTTTTCCCTCCTGTGGCCAGAACTGATAAAAATTTTGCAGGCTTCTATGACTGGGGGAACAACACACTTGCTTCTCAGAATGAGGCATGACCTCTAAAAGGCTTTTCAGTAAAAAAGACAGTTGATGTAACAAGCAAAGGTGAAGTACAGCACGGAACCTTTAGGTGAAAACACCAGTTCTAGCAATGCCGGTAGGAACAGTCCTCGGCAGCCGTAAGATTAGTTTTCATCCAGGAAAAATGTTTTGGTAGAAGTAAAGAACATTGTGTGCTTGGTAGCTGTCTGATTTCATGAAAGTAAAACTGCACCCAGGCAGTCTGTCCTGAAATCTTCCCTCCTCCCTCCGGTGCAGCGGTTTATTTACCAGAATTGCATGTAGCTTGGAGAGCAGCCTGAAGGCAAGAGGGCAAGGTGATGCTCAGACCTTCTTATGGGTCCTGCGCTCACTGAATTTAGCTGCTTGTCCCAGCAACCATACAAACTACCATTTTGGGAGAAAATATGTATTAATTCTGCTTTTTCAATGCCTGGTGGTTTTTTTCCCCCCTAATGTCTCAGAATACAAGTAAGCAGACATTTCTCAGTAGACTCTGCCAGACCTTGGACAAGGGAGAGTTCTTAACGTGCCGTCACACAAACAAGTAGGATGCCTAATATTTATGAAAACCTGTTTTCTGGATGAGAAGGAGTGGGCCAATGGAGTTTCCTTAGCGAGTGAGGCCTCAGAGTGAGGCTGTAGAAGAAAGAAGGGCATGATGAAGATGCAGAGCTTCTCAGAAGCTTTGTCTGCAGAAAGTTTGGCCAAAATTGAAAGAACTTAGCCACAGAAATTATAGAGAAATGTCTTGGTTCAGAGGAAGGAAAAGCTAATGGTCACAGGGGAGATCTGAAACTCTCTAAGAATCCAGACCCAAATACAAAATAACGCTCAGAACCGGTGAGTGAGCAGAGACAAAACATAACAAATGGATATGAAGTTTGTCACATAGACCTGTAGCTGTTTCCTTGCCCCGTGTAATGTGGAAAGATGCTGATTCAACACATCTTCTTTCAGCAAACCCCACAATTGTTGCAATTATCATCCCACCCTCTCTATGTATTAGCTGCAAGTCTATAGCCTGGAGAAGACCCCTACAAACATTTCCCTCACAGCTGGGAAAATGCAGGGCGTACCACTGATGGGTATCAGAGACCCCAGTGAGGTTACACCACTTGAAAGCACAGCACCGGGTCAAAAGGAAGCAGCCTGTTGATTTATCGTAATGCTGTGATGCTGTTATGAATGAACTAGAGTAGAAACTGGTATTTTCCTATATATAGCACAGAACTTCCATCCCGGTAAGTCAGTTGTGGTGTCACAGCCTACCTATTAACAGCCCACCTCCAGGAAAACATTAAAACACTAAGCTATTTATACTCATGCTAAAACTTAAGCTCTAACTTTGTTTAGAAAGTATATTACTGTCCTCCACAGGTGTCAGCCAACGACAGCCTGCTGCAGATGACAAGCGGGGATGCACAAATCTTCACAAGCAAGAAAGCCCCTCCTTCTGTTGTCTCTGGCTGCTGCCCAGCCTGGGGATCCTGCCAGCCAGAGCTGAAGAGCAGCGGCAGGTAAAACAGTGGATCAGTATCTCAGTCTGACAGGGTCGTGTTTTATTGTAGTATCCGTCACAAGATTCAACTATAAACATATGGAGCTGCGGATCATAAGGTAGGAATGAGGTACATCGCTTTGCTTTGCGATGCTCTTACAAAGGCAAAGGTCCCGCTGGATTAACGCAAATGAAAGTCAGAAGGAAGGAGATGGCCAGGATCTGCCCAAGAACAAACAGAGAAGAGTACAAGAAAAGCAGCACACAACCCCATCCTATTCTTTAGTCTCCATATACCAAAGCCAATTGTAAAACTAGGAATCAGAAATAGGAATGCAACAGAAGACCACGACTCACATAGGAATGCACAGGGAAACACAGCCCCACATTTTGAAATCACAGCTACATTACCAATAATTGACGGAAATCAGCTGAGGAGTAAGAGAACAAAATGAGAAGTTAATGACCAGGTTCTCCAGCTACGTGAAAGCTGCCCAGAATTGCACTAAGAAAACTGCATCAGCCTTAAAAAGAACCAAACATAAACACTCTTGTCTGACGGCTCTCCCCCAATATTTGTTTTCTTGAATTTCATCACTCCTAACGTGCCAGCTTCTACTTCTAACGGAGACGCCGCCTTCGCCCCCGAGGAGCGGGACAGCCAGCAGCCAGGCGGGGCAGTGGTGGCCCACGCAGCCTGGCAGCATCACTGACTCCCCTTCCCCCCCAGGGACCCTGCCGCGGAACCACCTTGTCTCCCCGGAGACACGAGCGTGGTAAGGTTTCATCCAGCCCCTCATGCACCACGTACAAATCAAATAAAGAATTTTCTCAGCAGAACATAATGTTCAGAAGAAAACGAATTTGTATGTACTTAAAGGTTAAAAATACCACTTTGTTAAGATGGTAGTATAAATCCCTGTATTTTTCTTTTTCTTTTTTTTTTTTTAATTACTATATTTAGAAACCTGATTTGGACTCCTACTTCCTGAAGTATGAGAAAGCATGCGATGTTTCTAAATGTTTTACAATTTTTGCCATGGCTGATCTTACACTACTAAACCTGTGTCTTACAACGTGCTGGATCAAGGTAACCTTCCCGGTACAGGTCTGTGCCGTAGCTTGGGAAAGCTGAAGAGTGGCAGAGCAGGGGCCGAAAAGAAACCCTCACACCACCTTGGCCAGCAAATACAAGTTGTCTCATGTCTTCCCTGAAGCAGGAACGCAGCTTACAGAGAAGCAGCTGCACCATTTGCCATCCCATTCTCCATCACTCACATCGCTTTACAGGGTACTGCCTCTTCTCAGGCAACCCCACGGGTGTCCGGCTGGAGCAGCACCTCTGTTTTGCTCGGTTTTGGGGACTCTGTTGCTACCGACCCCACTGCGAGATGACTGGAGGAGTAAGGTGTCTCCGCTGCCTGTCCTGAAACACCCCACCTCAAAGCCCAGCTCTTCTGCCTTTCCTCCACACCCCAAGCTGAGGATGCTGAAGGCCAGTTTCTGCCCACGGCCACCGCTCACCCCATGGGTCACCACCCATTGTGACGCCTGTGAAGGGGACACAGCCTAGCCCTCCCACGGCACCGCGCCAGGCTACCTGCCTCCTCCCAAGCAAGAAGAGATGCGAGCAAGAAACCTGGCTGACATACCAGCGCGGTGGGGGTGCTTTAAGTGCAAAGAGCGTGTTGCAAACATGATCCCACCAGCATGCCTCCGTCCACCGAGGAGAAACTCCTGGAGATGGATGCTCCTTCCTCCAAAGGTGCCAGCAGGATCAAGCCCTCGTCCCACCAACGCCGCGTCCCCCAGATTCCTCTCCCTGAGCCACAAAGATGCGAAACCACCATCAAAGTCCATGCTGACAACAAACACTTTGGGGAACCCGCCCGCAAGCTTTCTCCCAGCCCAGCCGGCACGACAGGGTCTCCCGGCAGGCACAGCCGGGCCGGACCGGGCCGTCCGCTCCCGGCGAGCCGACGCCCTGCCTCCGCCCCGCACCGACGGCTCCGCCAGTCCCCTTCGACACCCACCACCCCAGGGACCTCCCCGGGGGAACGGGCAGCTGGCTCGGCCCCGCTCGCACAGGTACCAGCCGGGGAGGAGCCCCC
This sequence comes from Nycticryphes semicollaris, assembly GCA_013400055.1. Taxonomy (NCBI): domain Eukaryota; kingdom Metazoa; phylum Chordata; class Aves; order Charadriiformes; family Rostratulidae; genus Nycticryphes; species Nycticryphes semicollaris. Next base: position 750,354 of record VXBJ01003113.1, on the reverse strand, counting down.
ACCCGCCGCCGCTACTCACGCCGCGCCGCGCCGCTCGGCTCCGCCGGGCGTTCTCCGCCTTCCCCNCCCCACACCCCGCGGCAGGCAGGGATGGTGGTGGCAGCGGGGGCCGAGGTGCCTCAGCGCCGGGATGGGGCCTGCGATTTACAATTTAAAAAAAAAAAGAAAAAAAAAAAAAAGGGGGGGGAAAAAAATTAACCCAGGAAAAAAAATCGCCTCTCGTTGGTTTCTCCTTCTTTTAAACGAGGGGAAGCGCTTTTAAAGGACTGAGTTACCACATAAAAGCTCATGGTTATCGAAATGGCACGTTCGACTGAGCCCTTTGACAAACCACTGACACGCCACAGAAGGGTGAATGATTCAGTGCTGGGTGAACGCTCTGGAAACCCGTGGGAAAGCCTAGGGGTGAGGCCTGGGCGATGTGCCTCCTGTTTTGTCCTGCCAGGCAGCACCAAATCACGGGCAACGACAGAAAATTAGTAATTGTACCACAGCTCTTTGAGAAACGCCCCCACCCGAAAAGAAAGCTTCCTGAATGAAGGAGCTGAGCAAACTAAAGTAATGCTTTAAATTTTTCTAAAATAAAACTGCTGCTAGAAATGAAAAAAATATTTCTCAAGAGAGGCTGTGGACAGACATCTGGGGTAAAGGGTTCCTCCTGCCTTTGGGGACCCTTGACATCAAAGCCCCCTTGAGTATCCATCACCTCTGGGAGGGTGCCCTGGGGCTCACGCCTGGCTGGGGCTGGCCAGCAGCACCCCCAGGGCATGGCAGAGGTCTCCTGGCATCAGCAGTGACCAGCTCTGTGTTTCGGGACGTGAGGCTCATGCTGAGCCCTGGTCCAAAGGCAGGGGTCTCATGCCCCTTGGCGCAGGCAGCACTCTCTTTAAATGCTGGTGCTGAGCTGTGGTGAAGTCTTCCCATGGATCTAGCAACAGTTTTCTTGTCTAGTAGGTTTCTAACATATTCCCCGTTAGGCATCAGCCAGCCAAGGCATTTATTGCAACGCCATCAAAGCCAACAAAAACATCACACTGGTAATATTAGTCAAGAAAAATGCTACTATAAATGTAGCTGCTGGGTCACAGAGAGTCTATCAGGTCCCGGAGGGGCTGTGCAGGAGAGCTGGGGGCTAGACAGGCATGGAAAAGCACATGCCATATCTCTCTGTGACTGGCAAACCCCAAGCTCCCCTCCCTAGCCCAAAGAGCTGTGGGGCAGAGAGCAGGCAACCACCTCTGCACACCCCCACAAACACCATCCAGGGGTCACTGCCTACAACTGCTGTGACCATGCAACAACCGTGTGCAATATCACACTCGTTACTTGCGGTCCGTCGTGAGCGGGAATTGAAGAAAATACCTATTTTACTAATTACTGCCATGGGAGGCCCAGAGAAAGCCTTTAGCTGACAGGTGCTGCACGTGGGGTTTGTATGAGATGCATTTGCTGCATCATTTCACCTAAACACTAAGGGGAACCACGCTGCCCTGCGAGACCAGAGGGAGTGGGGTACAAAGCTCAACCCTCCCCTCAGCCGCAGTTCCCAGGGCAGGCAACCCCAGGTACCAGCACCGGCTCCCGTTCCTCACCCCTGCAATTTTAAAGCGATGAGTTCCCCAGGCAGCAGTAATCCCTTGGGAGCTAAGCACGTGTGTGCAAGTGTTTGCAGGAGCAGGTTTTAGGAGCTTGACCTAAAGCTTATTAAAGCTGGAGGCACTATACCCTTTGATCTAAAGGAGCTTTGACTCAAGACCGGCTGACCCGGGTGGATTTTGGGCTCATGTTTTTATTACCGTTTCAGTTCGCCTTTGGGTGGGTGGGTGAGCAAATCAAATAAAATCATAGCCCTGAGAAATAAAACGAAGACAGAGTACTGGAAAGGCGTGGTTGCCTTGCATTAACACAGCAGTATTACTACAACAGTGATTTTTAAACTATATACAGTTTTTAAAATAAAAATGCCATAACTAAATCATGAGTACCTTTACAGTGGTTTATGAGGACTGTGCTCTTTTTTATTCTAGCCTGCTTTCTAAGCCAAGGCTCCACTTTTAACTTCAGCTTTTAAGTGAGTGCAGTTCCCATCGAGTCTCAACAGATGTGGGGCAGGCATTTCACAGGCTGCCTTCCTCTGCATGGCACCTCCTGGAAGTACCTCAGCACCACCTGATTTGGTCCCAACAGCTAATAACTGCGTGGCACCGGTGCACTCCTCACCTCCCTGTGTCAGGACCTGACAACAAACCTTTAGTCTGAGCAGCAGCACTTGAGTGTAAAGCAGGGGGAGACGGGGGGTTAAGGTGAGGGAGGTACGTGTGATGAGAATTTCGAACCAGTATTTATTTCTGGGTGCCAAAATATATTTAATATTTTATTAGCTGTGGAGTATGCAAGACAGCTTATTATGTTTGGCTCAAGCAAAGCAGTCGGTCTTTTTAAATGCGGTGCATCCATTTGAAATGACTACCACCAGGCACAGACCAGGCAGTCTATGAAATATTTAGCTTATAAGGCATTTCAACATGGAAGGCTGGGGCCAGACACAGATGCTGTGGGGTTGAAAACCCCAGTGCCCAAATCTGAGGTACCCAGTCACCCAGAGAGTGGGGCTTTGGGTCCTCAGGGTCTCCAGGAGCCGGGGTGCAGGAACTCCTGCTGCACACAGACCAGCTTGGGAGGACACCAACGCCTTTCCTGGGACTCAGTTTCCCAGATTATGCTGCCTCTTCCACCCCCCTCCCCAATTTGAGTGTCTGTAAGCACTTTCCTGTGGGGATACGGAAGGCACTGTCCCTCCAGGAGAAATAATTTTGAGCCAGGTTTGACATTTTTGTTGTCATAAGGTCTGATATTTATTATTAGCTATTTTTATTAATTTATTTTCTTGTTAGAGTTTGCTAGATCTTCCTATGAAATACTCTGAATTCGCTAGATGCTTGACATTCCCTGCTCTGTGTGCACATGACAAAACTGCCTGGGTGTCCCCAGAGTGATACAAGCACTTTCTGATAATAAGGTGGGTGCAGCATAAATACGCTGGCAAAGGGAGGAAAATGCTGCAAACTGAACCGTGGAAGTTACCGAATGGTGGTACTACGGGCACAGCTGGAACCGTAACCAGCTGCCAGGCTAGATGCTGGCTAGAGCTGTGCTGAAGTTGGTAAGAAATCGCTAACCTACTACTTTGGGTGCAACACTCGTCCCTTACCAACCTCTGTAACAGATGGGGCAAACATTTAACGCGTTTCTGCAAGGGTGGCATTCCACAAGTGCTACAAAACTCCACTGAGGAGTGCCAGCTCTGTCCAAATCCAGCTGCCAGCTCAGTCCTTCATCACCAGTTGCTGGCTGAACCAATTGACACTTGCTCCATTTCTCAATTACTTGGTTTGGGTTTTTTTTTTGTTCTTTTTGTTGTTTTGTTTATTTGTTTGTTTGTTTTTTAGTTTGGTTGGTTGAGGTTTTTTTAACATAGGGCTTTATTGAGGCACTTGTTTCTAATTCAGTTGAAGAGTGAAAGAAGGGAAGCTAGGACAAGTATTCTTTGCCCCAGTAGCTCCCCCCTCAGCATGCCCACAGTCACATGGTACTTTACAAAATCTATTTATACGTGCCATAATCCACTAACTGCACAGGTTGGAAAATGTTATGCAGTCTGAAAAACATCAATATCGAGTATGAAGAGCTAAAAAAGCCCCAAAGCTTTCTCATCTACTAAAATCTCTAAATAATCCAAAAGCCTCTAAGTTTTACCCAACGTGCTTTGACCACCTTGCAATAAGATACTTCGGTAGAGTTTCAAAATCAAAACCATGATGACAAGTAGGTCGGCTTCAGTGCAATAACTGGCTTTATAGGCTAAGTAACTGCCTTTAAAATAAATGCTCTATTTTAAAAAACTTTGTTGATGGGAAAACTGTTCCTTTGCACAGCTATGGATTTTTCCTCTCTTTTTTACACGATTCTTGTTTCATTATGTATTGCTCTCGTATTCTGTGCACAACTGAGATTAACCAAAGCCTTTTCTTAGAGCTTATATTTTCTTAAAATATTTCCTTCATGTCTGCAACCATGCTGATTAAAAGTAAGGACAAGTATGATTAGAGTATGCCCGAGCACAGGCCGCAGAAATCACTCGGGGCTGCCCTAGTTTTCAACTCTGTTTCTACAAAACTACATGACAGTGGTGATTGCACATTTGCTCCAAACCTTAGGGCACAACATTGATTTCTGGATCACAATTATTTTTGGAACATCCCACCCTCCTGTTCTCAAAAAAGGGTTTGATAACTTGAAGTTTAGAGTATAAACGCAAACCTTAATTCCACTTTCTTCTATGAAGATAGCCTGAACATTTGAAATACAATGTTTAACCCATTGCTATTAATTTGATTCTTTTTTTTTTTGTTGTTGTTACTTGAATGTGCATATACTGCTGTAGCTCAAAGGAGAACAACAAGATGAACCAGCAGTATATTCACTGAACTTGGTACACATTAGCGAACCCCCGGCACTACGTGAGGACAGCTGACTGTCATCATCAGTCTTCATCATGACTGCAACAAGATATTTGGAGAAAGACCTGGGTGTTTTTCCCAAAATGGGTGAGATGATACCCCACTTAGCAGCAGAACTTGAAGCCTGTGTGTGCTCCATTTTACTCATTTTACAGCTTCAGTGTGTGCTGCTGTATTTCAGTGGGTAGGGGCTGAATTGCAGCAATTCAGTGCATCCCATCACTAACACCTGTGTGAAAACATTTGGAACTATTTAAGCCACCTTATTTGCCAACTTCTCTGTGAAGAGACAACATTATTTACTTAGAACGTGTCTAGATACTTACAAATATGCTAAAAAGTTAATTACAGCAATATGTTACACTATAAAGGCACTCTGCACAAATAAAATGAGATGTGATGTGTGGGTATTAATTCTTTTCTCCCATATAACAACTATTCTTACCAGTAACAAAGAAGAATAAACCAGAAAAGGGGTTATAAAATAAACTACACATTTCTGTACAGCACTATTTTTTAGCCAATTGAATGTAATACTTGTTGGATTCTTTTGTTTCAATGGGCACTAGCCATTGATCCAGAAATAGAAAGTTTGTAGTGGAAGTCTATTTGGGCAATTTGCAATTGTAGGAATCCTTATAACAGAAATTAATTCTCAAAATGCATCTTGGTTGTTTGATAAAACCTGCAATAAAAACATATTACGCTGCATCTCATTGAAATGCTGTTAGAAGGACCCCATTAAGAAAATATGTTGGTGTTTTTTGTAGAACAGAGAAGAAAAAGTTTACAGGAAAACGTGAAGTCAGAGAGAGTCCATGGAAGGTTTTGTCATCTGTTTTCTGCAAGGTAAGGCTAGAAAATGCTTTCCTTAATTTTGCTTTTTAGTCAGAAATGGGAAGCATGTTGAAATAAATCTCCTCTTGTCCGTTCTCCATCAGTTTTGTACATCTCCCGTCTTCCATCTGTGCTTAGCAGATTTATCAAAAACATTGATAAGACAGAGTAAATATTAAAATTCTGCAAAGCAAAGCTATCTAACATAGATTCCATCTTTTGTAGCACTGTTACAATGGAAAAAAGATGCTTTCATAGTAGCCTGTACGTAGTGAGGTTAAAAGCAGGACCAGAGTCTGGCCTAAGTTTATAGAGGGAAAAGGCTGAAGGACAGGGCTGAAGGACACTGCACAGAACATTAACTCTGTAAGAGAAAGACTGGATTTAATTGACATTTGGATTATTAGTCAGACCAGATACAAGTGTATCTTTCCCTCCTTCCTTCCAAAAACTGAGATGCCTTCCTAACGTCAAGTCTCATTTTATATGCACCATATGCTCTAGAAGGGTAACGAAAAGTAAAATTGTTTTTAAGCTAAAAAAGCAAAGTAATGAAAATTCGAGACTTTTGTAAGTATCTGGTGACTGATATGAACGAAGTAGTTTCACCTTACTGGATTCTCCCTGGTTGCTCTAGAGCTCAAAGATTGTTACACTATAAAAGCCTAAGGCTTTCCTTGTGCTCTTGTGCCTTTTCAGGTTTTGTGTCCTACAACAGGGAGCGGTGCTGATGCCTCAGGACTCCCTGAATTACCCCCGCTCCCCAAAGGCAGCGCAGCCAGCGCCTCCCAGCAGAGGCAGAGTGAAAACACCCGAGGAATTCAGAAGCAGACAGCAAATCTTTAAAAACAATTCCAAGTATTAATTCTCATTTGAGATGACAGTTTTCCAGACCAGTGGAATTTCTTCCAGTGGGAGAAGTTTGACCATTTCGGCTAAGGAAGACTCACCAGTGGTGAGCCCTGACCCGGGCTCTGTGCTAACAGAGGAGTAAACCGTGTTCCCTGGGATTCTGCACACTGGCCTCGTGTCTGTGGCTCAGCTTGGTGCCACGGTAATAACTATTTAAAAAACCTTTCTAAATGATGGCTCCCTCTGTGGTGTATACAGAAGCCAAGCACTAAATCACTAAAGCAGCACCGTACATTCATCATGAAGGAAAACTGAAACAGAAGCGATTCCCCAGGAGCTTTGGGGAAAGAGGCAGCCATACCTTTTGTTTTCAGTCTATATACAAAACTGGAGGTGGTGTTTGGCAGAAGGTTAGCAGTGAGTCTGAACATAAGCTGTCTGTGAGAGGCAACGTGGACACATGGCTTCAGCCACCCCAGTGCCCGGCAGCAGCTCGGGTACGGTTTGATAGGGCCTGTGCAGCCACACACTTACCTCCCTGTGAGCACAGACCATCCTCAGCCCGTGCGCAGTACTAGAAAACATAAACCAGGAAAACAGCAAATACCAAATATTATTTACTCTTTGCTAATTAGGCAATAAATATACCAGCCAGAGAAATATTCCCAATTTGTATGCAAGTCCTCTTTTCTTTCTTTCTTTTTTTAATCAGTAGCTAACAGCAGTAAAACATGAAGCAGGGGAGGACGTGCAAACCGCAGCCCTGAAAACACCAGGCAGCAGCACAGCGAGGGGATTAACCAAACATGAGGCATTAGAATATTGCAAAGAGGATCAAAAGAGATTTGCGACTGAAAAGCCACCCACCAGAATTACAGTCAGCTCAGAAGCTGGACAGACAGAAAGTCGGTAAACCTTTTACATTTAGATCTCTCTTAGAATAAACTCAAACTTCGGGATGTGCAGTGCAATACGTCACATCAGACTTCTCTGTGACATGAGGCTGCAAACAATGCCATCTCCTTCCTAAACTGGAAATTATAGCTTTGTGATAGTCAAATATTATCTGGCAAAAAAGCAAAATCCCACTGAATATGGTCACTGACATGCCAAAACCTAAGAGCCCTGAGGACAGCAACGAAATGGTAGCTATACAAAAAAATACCACACAAGGGGAAATATTACAGAGAAATAACAGGAATTCAAGAACTTAATCTTCCCATAACAGTCCTTTCTCCAAAATAAACATTACTCCCAGGTTGCCCAATCCACAAGATATTAAAATAAAATATTAAGTAGGAAACAGCTTCTAAGTGGAGATAAAAACACACATTGCTGCAGACGAAGCCATGGATCAGCAGAGAAAGTGACACGCTAAGACCCTGCTGCTCCAAACCTTGGAGCATCTGTGGACATTAATATACTTACGGTGCCACAGTTTGGATTTGGGGCTAGGATGGTGCTGATAACTCACCAATATTTTGGCTATTGCTGAGCAGTAGCTGTACAGCGTCAAGACTTTCTCTTTTTCCCACTCTGCCCTCCTGTCAGCTCCCAGGTTTGGAAGGACCTGACCAGAAGACCTGACCTGAGCTGGCCAGAGGCATATCCCATACCCTGTAAGGCTGTGCTCAGCAACACAAGCTGAGAGAAAGGAGGAGGAAGGGGGAGTCTGTGGTTGTGGTGTTTGTCTTCCCGAGTACCCCTTAGCTGTGCAGGCTGAAGTCCTCATTCCCAAGAAGCATCTAAACAGCTACCTGCCAGTGGGAAGTAGTCAACAAACTCCTCCTCTGCTTTGCTTGCACCCTTAGCTTCATCTTCTCCTGATAAATTGCCTTTATCTCCACCCATGAGCCTCCCCCTGCCTTCCTTCTCTTTTCTGCAGATCCAGCAGGAGAGGGGAGGAGGCATGTGGGTGTTTGGCTGTTGGCTGGGGTCAACCCCCCCACTATTTCGTCCCCAGCTTTGTTCAGAGTAAATGAGCCTGTCCCCCTAGGAACTAATACATTCCCTGCAACGTGCTTATTATGTGTTTTCATGGACAAGGCTAAAGATCACAGAATCCCAGAACTGTTATGGTTGGAAAGGATCTCTGAGAAATGATGATCAATTCGTATGAAATGGAGCATTTTTCCTAGTACTTGCAGCACTAGGAAACCAAAACTGCAGTCACCAAACCACCTTTGCCTAGATCCATTTCTCAAAGCTGAGAAATTAAGCTCTACAGACAAACTTGTGAAAAGGTGGACTTTTGCTGCCACGAGAGCAGCCGTAATGTCTCTTGCTGTTTTAAGAGCCTGGCCCACTTCTCTTGTTTTTCCTTGAGGGCAGGCATGCAACCTTCCACACTTTAAAGGGTATGTTTTCACAGAATCAAATGAAAATTTGTTTCATTTGTTGTTCAGCTGCCTGCCCAGCACAGGCAGCTCAAAGGAAGACCATCAAAGGCTCACCCTGTGCAGTCTGAACTAATGCACTAATGAAATGGGCAGAAAAACTGGCTCCTTTTGAGCGCAGAGCAAATGGATTTTCATATAGGAAACAAGCCAGAAGATACCTTAGAAAGAAGCTGGGGTAGAAACTCCCTTAGAAGCTACATTAGGGCAAAGACAGAAGGATACGGATGCTGAAGATGCGCATCCCTCAGGGAGATTTATGGGTGACTGAATCAGAACTATTGCTGCTGAAGACTGTTTCATTTCCCTAAATTGTCTTGCTGGCTGAGATCAAACACTACGTACTTTCTCTCATACACCAACATCACCTTTTGCAGCACAAATGTCAAATAAATTCCTTTATAAAGTCACAAAATGACTTCAACTGTCACTGAAATGAGAAGATAAATTTGAAATTAATTTTCAAAAGAGCCTAATTCCTGACAAAGAACTGTCATCATGATTACCTCACAAAATAAATATTTTGATACCTACCAATATTACGCAATATCCTAATGATCTAATTGTCTCATCTTATCTGAGCTACTATCCAATATTTGATATTCTTTCCACTGTATTAAGATGTTTTCAGCTGCACAATCCTAAAATCAGAGCCCTTGTACACAGTGAAATTTATGACCATACATAGATCAAACAGCAAGATGCAATAAAATATTTTTGGATGTCATAAATAGGAATATTCTCCTTAAGCACATAATGGCAAAGAAATAATAAGAAAATGGATTTCAGGTGGTGGGTATGCTTGCAGGTTTGGGTCTGGCAGGGGACACTGTGCTGAGCCAGGGCTTAAGCCAGAGGAAAGTCAGACACTAGAGGAAAAATTAATGTCCAGAAGTACACTGCCAAAATGCACTGAGAGGTGATGCCTAAGCACTGGTCTACAGGATTTAGACTGGGAAAAGAAAAATATCCAACAGGAAAAATTGAGTTTATAGGGGCCTGGCAAAAAAAAAGCCCAAAGCTACAGATTTTGCCTCTGGAAGCTTGATGGTGGTGGTTCCAATCTCCCTGCATTTTCCAGTAAGCTTTTACTTACAGAAACTCACATCTTGGTTGGTATTAACTGATGCTGCCTTTGATCTCTGAGCAGAAACATACACAAGAAAAGGTATATGAAGCAGTATACGAGAATGAAGCCTACCTGGCTCAGCCTTTGGCTCTTGTAAAGCACATTTTTCAAGAAGCATCAGACATCCTGTGTTCATACCAGGTTGGGATGTAGTCCCAAGTTTTAACAAGGTAACATACAGAGATAGATAGTTTTGTTCCTATATCCATGTATAGTTTTGTACACAAATAATCTCTGATGATCCAATAGCTCATAAACCTCAGAGCTGTCCTGCACAGTTTCAGGACAACGCTATATGGCTACATTTTCTGGTTTGATCAAGTAGTTAATATAGGAAAGGGAGAACAAAATAGTTGCAGGGAGACAAATGAGTCACAAAAAATCTGGCAAGGCCACCCTATCCCAGGTGGTCTGTAAACAACCCTATAGCTTAATGTTGGGAATTCACTCTTAGTAACTTGAGTAACTTTTCACTCTCTTTCTGGCTCCCCTTTCTTCCTCCCACCCCAAGCCTGCTTTTGAATGTCTGAATTAAACATTGTTCATCTCACATAGTTCAAAGTTCAAGATCCTACTTGTACGCAGCATGACATCTTACTAACTGGAAAAATTTATTCAAATACAGACTCTGTGATGAGAGGCCAACAACTGGATGCAATTTCCACAGCAAAACTTGTGTCATATAGCTCCAAAACAAGCCTGCATTTAGCGAACTGAAGGAGTCGTTCAGTGGGACAGACGAGACCTCACAAACACACCCGGTCTGACAAATTCTTTTTGGCAAGAGTCAATAGTACACACAGACAGAAACACATTTCAAGCCTCAGTTCTTCTGAATCAGAGAGGATGAACCAGGATGAATAGTTTCAGCGAAACAAGAATATTTAGTATTTTTATCTATCTCATCTATGAATGGGATCACATACTATCAGTAATTAAATAACTGCAACCTGTACCACTTGCCATTTCCTTGCCTACTTCCTGCACACTTACAGATGTCTCCTCAGGGCAGCATCTTGGAACTTCATATATTTCATTGTCACAACTCTCTTCCAAGTGGAAAATGATATTTACTTTATAGCAGTGGTGAAATGAGGGATGATGTGGGGGGACGGGTAGGGAAGCTGAGAAATTGTGTAGGCTTAACGTATGCACGCACACCGAATTGTTCTGTGCTGTATGGCCCAGTGTTGGATTGATGGTAGGGACTTGTCAACTCATTTGGAGTTGGCTCCAGTGTCTTAACACAGCAACCAGGCTGGCAGATAGTTGCTTGTATCCATAGAAAGAATAAGGTGTCCATTTAACAATTAGTGCTTTTACTGCTATTGGTATTAGATGGAAAATACTAAACTGGTTTGTCCAAGGTCAACCAAACAACTGGGAGAACAGAATCAGAAAATTGCCCTTTCAGTTTGTCAGTCACTCCTTAGAGCAAGATTTCATATGATGAAGAGATTAATTCATATTTGTCTAAGTGAGTCACAGACTTGATGATTTCAGTAGAGCCAAGACACAAGTTTTAAGATTTTGGAGCCAAAATAACCTTTATTCATTGCCCAAAGCGATCCTTTGAGCTTTGCCAGTTGCATTTTTGGGTGCTGAAAGAAAGATCCCAGGCCACTACAATTTGTTTATGGCTGTAACCAGCTTGCTACCCAATTTCCTATCGGCATGATTTTAATTAATAAAGGAGTTTTAATTTTTTTCCCAAAACTCTTTTGACTTTTAAAATATACTAACTAGAAACCAACTATAAGTACAAATAACTTTGAATAAAGATGGATTTGTTGAATTTACTTGTGAGATTCCCTGCGCACTTACAATGCACTCTATTTCAAACATATTGACAGCGACAATAAATTAATGACTTGTATTAGTGTGTATAACATTATTTCATGGCTATCACATACACACTGTTACCCCATCAAACTGTCATAATATTTGTTTGATGTTCATATAATGACACAGTTAAGAAAAGAGTGTTCATCACCTTTTCATTAAGGTGAGGAAAAAAATGAGAAACATCTTTGGCTTGGAAGATGCTTGTTTGGAAATAATTTTGAAACACTAGCCCTCTTGGGAGAGGCAGCAAAAATATCTCTTCTATCATCTTACAAGAATAGCCTGTGAGCCACGTTAATCATCTTGGACTGAAATTTATAACAACATGTGGAAGACTTGCTTCACTATTATTAGAAGTTGCACATTTCGTATGTGTTCTTCAACTAATTTAAGGTTCACTTTTGCTTCAGAAGTTATACCCTAAGTAATAAGTGCTATAAGAGGTCATTTGCATTCAGGAAATTATTTTTGGAAGAAGCTCCTGCTGGATGCAAAAGGGCAAAGGCCACTGGAACTTAAGTCAAGCACTGACTTCTCTTAAGGCTTGATCCACACAACCTTTTGAAGTCCATATGATTTTTTAATTCAGTTTCAAAGGGTTTCAGTAAGGATGCCTTTGGAATATGTTGTCTTTAGTGATATTTTGCCAGGTTTTATTAATATTTGCTCATGGCTTTGTGTATGTTATTGTTAGAGAATGGGCACATTGCACACAAGATTTTGTCTCTTCAACTAGCACTGTGACTTTTTTGAGTCTTTGTTATGCTTCAAATTTAGTATCGTTGGTTTGTCCTTTGAAAGAAGAAAGCCACTTGCAGAGGTGCTATAACATCTCTGTACTTGACTCAGTCAGTGCTAGAGGCATGAATAAAAAAATTTGTCAAAAAGAGCTGGCATCGCTTTGGATATTGATACAGTTTCATTGTTCTCCCTAGCAGAAAGTGAGAAGTAAGTTTTTGTGCGTTGTCCTCCCCGCAATGGTTTCCATGGTGTTAGAGATGTTTGCAGAGGCACGTTGGTGAATATTGCACTGCAAGACTATCCATACCCCACCCTCATCCCCAAAATCAAGACCCCAAAGGCTCAGTGCTACAGTGGTCATGAAAAGACATTTTGGAAGATTCTCAGCCTCTTCTCGAAATTTTACTGACACTCAGTGAAAGTGAACAAAGTCTGTTTACCACCGGGTACTAGTAAAAATGTTAGCTTTTTCTTTTAGCTTGTATGGCAAGGTAGATTTAAGATCTTGTATAGAAAATCGAAGTCTATAGGATACAATCTCACCTTTGAGAAAATTTTGGTTCTTATTCACTGTTAAAATACATTTGCAGGATGTCATTGATAAAATAATTTAGTGTTGTAATCATCACCCCAGTAAACTTAAGTGCAGTATTTAAAACTATGACATGATTTTAAAAGACTTAATAATGCATTCTTTAGGCAAATTTAACATGTGCAAATTTCTCTTTAGATGCAAGATACTTCGATGTCATGGAAGTAGCCAGCACCCCCCCAAAGTGAAACAAATGAACATTGCTTTCAGGAGCTGCACTTCTCATGAGGTTTGACAATAGCTAAACTAGAAGCGCTTTGGGAAAAGTACTTTCACCCTCTGCCTTCCAGTCAAATAGACATCTAGAGCAAACTGTTCAGTTGGGATTATTGAGTACACAGCCAGCCAGAAGGAAGAACTGAATTACTTACAAAGCTTACAGGGGTTTATATTTGTTATACTTTTTTAAACAATTGTTATTATTTAACAAGAATGTGCCACTGTGAGCAGCTCAATTAAAAACTTCTCTTCAATGTGCAAGTGGTTTTTGTAACTTCCAAATACCTAAATAGGTAAATATAAGACAACTATAGTTTATCTAGAGCTGTATAATCTATATGTTACCTTGATCGAAATATTGCAGACATTTGCAGGATATTGTTGATTACATCATCTTAAAAGAAACAAATTCCTCACGGAGTAACCCTGGAGAAGGGGGAGAAAATGATACAGGGCTGAAACACTAGTATTGAAAAAGCAGAGCTATTTACTATTGAAAAGAGAGAACATGGTAAATTATCTGAAGTTATGCATAGAACAGAGGAGGCAGATAAGAAAACGTTGTTTTCTGTTTCTCATAGAAAAAGTAGAATAGACCCTATAATAGAAAGGAAGGAAATTCCACAGTGATAAAAAGATGAATTTCTTTACCTGTCACTTCACACAGCCCACAGGAGAGGATACCACTGTAATGGATTCAGAAGGCACTCAGAGACTCAACGCTGACATTTACTATAACGTGCACCTGAAAGTTTGGAAAGGATTTTTGATCTCATGTGTTAGCACTGAAGCCAGTTCTTATCTGAGCTCAAGATAGAAGCTGTGAGGTGGCACGTTATTTTGCTTATAGAGATTTCTTGAGGATTATACAATTTCCTAGTGCCTATGACTTTGGTTAAGAAAACAAATTTTACAGCAGACTTTAAGGACCCGGTTATATGTTAAACACATGCATGTTATCTCTGATTTCACAGCCTCAATCAAAATTGGTAGCTTATTTAACAGAAGATAACATGTTTCAAAGAACACGCAGTTTAATGACAGTTTCATTGGAAAACAAAACAAATGGGTGAAAACCAGAGGAGAGAATGGAAAGACAAGAGGGAGAACAGGGATTCAAGAAGCACATTTTGCATTCCCTGTACACCTCTGGGTGTGATGAAAAAGATGCCCATAAATATTAAGGAAATAACTACTAGTAAGCACAGAAATATACATTAACTGAATCTTAATGCTTACGTCACTGAATGGTTGAATTAGGTCCAAGAATACAATCCTGAGAGCCAACAATGAGATATTAAAAATATACTTGCCTCATGTCTTTACAAATGCAGAGAAAGCTTACCAGGCTTGTTTGAATCGGAATGAAAATAACCTGAATTCTTAGGTCCTGGCTGATTTTATCATATGGATGCAAAACCTGCTCTGGAGGCATGCAACTCCTCTGACAGTCACAAGAATTGTCCTGAGCCTCGTCAGCTTTCTTACTGATTGCTACTCGTTAACAAGATTTTTGTTTCACTGTGGCTCTCTTAAAACACCTGCACTTCCTCTGATCATTTGTAGAATGCCAAAAGAGGTTTTCCAGAAAAACCCTAAACCAAACTCACTCTATTTTTATAATGCCTGCTGCTACAGAAAGTTGTGAACAGAGTATCTGGATGCAAACCGTGAAGGCTATTTCAGCTTTACTGTGGGAAGCAAACGAGCCAGCGCGGGTGAGATAAAACCAAGTTCAGTTCTTTATCTGTGTCTCAAAACCAACCTCCAGCTGAAACGAGGCAGCACCAGTGCATTTGGGCAAGCTGGTCCCAGCTCCTCTTCTTTCCCCTGCCTTTGGCCCATGCTTTGTGCTTCTGGGGAAGAAAAAAAAAGGTAAGGAAAGTTGCTCTCTAGGCAAAGCTCAGATACATACCTTGCCACAAGAGGAAATCTGACCTCCTCCCCAAATTAAAGCTTAAACAACACGCTTCAAGATCACTTGGTTGATTTCCGGAAGATGGAGAAACATTTGTTTAATATCACCACAATGTGTGGCTGGGAGGAGTCACCGTTCCCATGCTCAGTAGGTACTACTCCAGAAAGCAGGGAGCTGCCTGTCAGCCCCTCCTCACCCTCCACAAATTCCTGTGTTTTTTATATTGAATTAAAGACTCCACAGGCACCACACTGTGAGAAAGGTGAAGTGAAAAACACCCCTGTACCATTGGCTGACTTTTTCTGCATAGAAAATGTTTGGCTGGGCCACTAGTACTCTAAAGCAGTTGCTCCTTCTTGTGCAGAAGATCCTTCAGCGTGGTTCTAGAAAGTGTGCTGTTGCCCTTACTTCCAGCACGAGCATCCACCCATTTGTGTTGGTCCCAGAGACCAATGCCTTGAAGTTACCTTCCTAACAGAAAAGATATATGGGAAAGGCTTGCTGTGATTCATATACTGTGCATGGCAGACACGCTCCTTTGCGAAGAGGGAGGCTCATAAAACATGATGGACTTCTTGCAGGAACAGCATATTAGT
Source organism: Nycticryphes semicollaris (assembly GCA_013400055.1). Classification (NCBI taxonomy): domain Eukaryota; kingdom Metazoa; phylum Chordata; class Aves; order Charadriiformes; family Rostratulidae; genus Nycticryphes; species Nycticryphes semicollaris. The sequence continues at coordinate 734,709 of VXBJ01003113.1, read as the reverse complement.
ACCAGTTATCAAAGAGCAGCTCCATCCCAATGACTGGCTCTAACACATCAGCTTAGAAAGATGGCTATTTTTCAGGAAGCAACACCCTCTCTGTAAATGCTGCAAAGATTCCAAGTGTTACAGGACTCTTATCCCATATAATGTAACTGAGAGCACACACCATACCTAGCTGTATGGAGAAATTACTGACGGTGGTGACTTCCTCACTATCTACAAAATACAGATGATACCGTTGTACTGAAAAACACTTTTTTATTAGATTCCCTCTAGCAAATGAAAATTAAATTTTGTGCTACGCAGTGGTGGTTGCTGGTATTATAAAGAGTCCCTCTGAGTTTGTACTTGCTGCGTTGTCCCGTTCCACTCTGGGCTAACACAGCTTGAGGTCTTTCAAAGAGCTTGTTGAAACACAGAGCATCATAAAGCAAATAACATCCTTTCCTTTGTAATAGGCTTGTTTGTGTGCTCACTATCACTCACAGCAGAGGCTGCAAAAATTAGCTACCAGTTCTGCTTTTTTTGTTACACTTTAGTAGTGCTGAACAGCTGAAACAGAAAACTAAATTTAACCCTATATGGTAATGCTCGGATAATGACCTGTAAATTTGATTTATGGTTAATAGATTAGATTATTAATTTATATCAATATCAGGTGACACCAAATCTTAGCTTGAAAATCCAAGAAGGTATGCCTGTCACTAAATAATTAGCATTTCCAAGTACAACATTCCTTCTACATGAATGACAGATATACATTTAATCCAATTCCAGATACATGCTGAAATATGTAATTCCTTCTTATTATTTTGATAGACATTATTTCTTATAAGAAATGTATACCCTTCACCTTCTGGAAAATATTTAGTGACATTATGATCCTACCATCTAATGCCTGGTTGACTGATGCGAGGGAAGAGATAAAAAGGAAGGTAATCTCTTTTATTAATCCAATCAGCGTAGTGAAAAAAAAAACCGAGCAAACATTTAAGCAGAGAACCTGCTCTTTTGGTTGAATGTCTAATTATATATACACAGATATATATATGTACACACAAACCCTACAACTACATAAATACAAACATAATATTTTTAACACAGTTTAGGATCTAGTGCAGCAATTTCTCTCTACCGTTATTACAAGGATATTAAAATTTACCATACGGCTTTCTCAGACTTATTGATATAAGTCATTAGTTTACATCAATCAAACTTCAGAATTAGGAAAGCAGCCAACTGCAAATTCAGTAGTTATTAATTCATTTTGCTTTCTTCTAGAGGCTTTGGACAAAATGACAAAATGCTGCAATTTGATAATGTTGAGCTGCTTTGATAATTTGTAGAAAGTATAACAAAGTAATTTGATATAATCAATTTTATTTCCATTTTGCACTGCATTCCTAATTCTATCATCCATCTATTTTAATCAATATGTTCCAGAAAGCCTTAAAGGTTTGGTCAAACTATTACATTTTTAATTGATCGTAAGCTTGGCTTTTTTATGCAGCAAGAGAGTCTGTTCCTTGTTAAAACTTTAGGAACAGTCGTGAGCTACTTGCTTGAAGTTCTTCAGATTTGTCTGCTCAAAGTATCCTGGTACAAAGTTTACTTGACATCAAAAAACATCACAAAGTCAGTAGCATACAAATAATTCTACATCTATTAATCTGGGTATCCCAGGAATATTTTTTTCTATTAACTCTTCCAGATTGACTCACTAAAAGCCATTCTCCAGTCTTCACTACTAGCAGCATGCCTATTCCAGCTAAAGTTATACCAGTACACCTTAAAACTGAACTCTGAAGAAAAGTCCAATGCAATATTTCAGATCTATTGCATGAACTATGTTTTGCAAGCATCCATTCGATTATTTGCATAGTCAATAAAGAACTTTATGTCATTTCCATGACTGTCGGGCATCTATCCATTAACACTATGATAGTCAGGCTCTTTGCTACAAGACTATGAAGAGCTAACTCCTAAGCAGTTTTATATATCTGCAGAAAGATGCAGGGGGTTTGAAAGTCTGTTGCTAAAGGTAAACAAAAACCCCCAAACAGTCAACTCTTTTGTGGTTTGTCCTTGTTTCTCATCAACTAGTTGTCTGATGCTGCCAATTAGCAGAGAGAAAAGCTTGCAGGTACCAAGAAGAAAAAAAAAAAAAAAACAAAACAAAAACAAAAAAACCCACAAACTTGTAAATTTTTAAACATCAGCGTTTAAATTGTGAGGAATTGAAATCATTTGCTAAAGGACCCAGAGACATTTCCCCAAGAGGGAAGAGAAGTAAAGCTAATGCTTTAGCCAGTATAGGCCGCTTACCTTCAGTTGATGCTCTTCTGTGACGCTTCATAATGGCGCTTATAAATACAAAACACCTTTTACTACATTGACAGGGAGCAAACAAGAAATAAGGAAAGATATACAAAAGGAGAGGGAGTAAAAGCTGTATTTCTTCTTCCCTTGGATGGCCCAACACCTTCAAAGAGTTGCACTAGTTAAATGAAAACCCTCAAAAGGTGCCTCATTTATTACAAAACTTATCATTTATGTTTTTCTCCTCCAAATGAGGATAAGAATCACCAAGAAGTTTTACTCAGTCTCTTATCTGCTCTTTGTCTTCTAAAACCCTAATGAAGCTTATATGATTTCCTGCCGCTGCATTATTTTGTACAGGGTTTTTCACAGATAGCACTTGATTTTTCAGGGTCTTACTTCAACAGAAGCAGCTTCATCAGAAGTTACAACTTCCTTTTCTGTCTGCTTTTTGCCATTATATACTTCCATTATGAAATTACTTTGAAAGCTTTAACATGCTATATTTTATGATCAAAACCTACCCGTTTTGGTTTTTCCCACAGGGTTTTTGAGAATTTGCATTACCAGCATTTTTAATGCCAGGGTTAAATCAGGCAACCTAGTTCTAAGGTGTCAATTAAATAACTTTGCTGATGAATAGCCCCAGATTCAAAGGCCTTCTTGGATGACTAGGGACCTGAAAGTCATTCTTTAATTCCTTGGAGAATGTTACCACCACTTTCCATTCCATCATAGAGGCTGTTACCTCATATTAGCCTGTCTAAAACTGCCCGTAGATCAGCACGTGGCAGAAAGGAAAGGAGAAGCTGGACCATAATTTCATCTTAGTCTTTCTGCTCGCTTGGAACAACGACAGGAGATGAACTAAAGTGCAAGAATTGTGATCCACATTTTCCCAAATGAGCTTTGAGGGCAATAAAAATCATTACCCTCCTCCATCAGCCCTGTGTTGCTATGAGGTATGATGTAGTACCTTGCAAAGGAAAAGTTTGATATTACTGCTCTTTACTGGGATTTCATTACTGAACATTTTTCAAAGAAATTTCATGGGCAAAACCATATTCTTCTATTCTTCTGGTTTTGTCAAGAATGTCTGTTAGCTTTTAACTCATCGTGTATTAAAAAGAAAAAGAAAAAAAAAAAAGGAAAAATAAAGAGACTCTTCAGCACTGGGCCATCCCTGCAAATGCCATTCCTGAACACCCCAGCAGAGGACAGGCCACTCATACCAAATCACGGAACTCCAGGGCCGAAAATCCCCTTCAAAGACTTGTGCCTTAGAGGAAACACAAGCAATCTTGTAGCTAGTAATACCAAGACGAAGTATTTTGATACTTCAAGCATTTTGAGCGTGTAAGTGCAGAAGTGAAACCTCTCCAAGTACAGTAACAGCTTCTTAGAGGAATTAAAGGTTTCCCATCAGTGATGCAGTGGCTGATACAACTATTTTAAAAGACATTGAAGATGAACATCAGGATGAATGTCAGAAATTCTGGGTAAAAGCATAAAAGCTACAACTTTAAAGAAAAGAGAGCATCCTGTAGCAAGGGTAGAACCTTTAGAATTAAACAGGTATTTAACAGGGCTCTTCTGTAAGATTTATTATAAGATCAGTAATTAGACACAGTAGAGAAGGCTGCAGAATAAAATACTGAACAAAAAAGAACTCAGAAAAGCTGGCAGTTTTTACTATAATTGCAACCTTCTTTAAATGTTTTTAATGAGCCTAATGGGAATATATTTCTCTGTTTCTAAAGTTCATTTCCATTAGTATACCTGGTTTATTCTGGAGCAACATGAATTAACAAATATTGGGCTATTGGGAATATATTTCTCTGTTTCTAAAGTTCATTTCCATTAGTATACCTGGTTTATTCTGGAGCAACATGAATTAACAAATATTGGGCTATTGGGAATATATTTCTCTGTTTCTAAAGTTCATTTCCATTAGTATACCTGGTTTATTCTGGAGCAACATGAATTAACAAATATTGGGCTATGTAGAAGAGAAAAAAGTGACATTGGGGCATTTTTGGCCAATTCCACAGATAGAGTGGCTGCACAAAAGCTGTAGGCAGAAAGGAGGTGACCAGAAGGGCAAAATTAAGCCAGAGGGGACCCCATATAACTTCCCTGAAGCCTACGTTCAGCAGCATCTCTTGAGCAAGCTAAGAGGTGAAGCAAGGCTGAAATTGCCACAGCACCAGTGTGCCAACAGTTTTACCCGTTTCTCCCATTTTATCCATTGCATCCTTACATACAGTGGCTTGTGAGAAGCTTCTTAGCAGGTAGCACTCACTACTGTCTCCCATAGCTCCTGAGTTGGGGAAATCATCCACCAGACACGGTAACATTTTGTCCTGGTACTCAAACTGCAGCCATAGACCAAAGTATACCCTGGGGGAGACCACTCAAAATCCCAAATCCCCGAACATCGTGGCTTTTCTGGGAAAACAACCGGAGAACAGGGGTTGAGAAGAAGTTGCAGCATACCCCACACCCAGACAGCAGTGTACCAGGGCATCCCTACCCTGCACTGTGCATGCTCTTCTCCTGCATGAAATATGCTTTCCGATACCTGGAACTAAAAACTGGTGAAAACAAGATGAACTTCCTTGTTTTTTGGTATGTTGAAGAAATTAAATGTCCATACCATCAAAACAAAGAAATAAAATTGACTTCCAGTAAGTGATACAGCACAATGTTTAGAAGGTGATATATAGATATTTCTCTAGGGAAAAAAGGGTATAGCAGAGGATAAACTGTTTCAGGGCATTTGTTAGAGAGCAAGAGTTCATACTAGTTACAGCTTTCATATTTCAGTTCACAGTAATAAGCTTAATTTTAAAAGTCTTTTAAAAGATTTTTGCCGCATAGTAGCCGCATCTTTAGCTTACATAATGTGATTGGGATAGTGTTGTCATAGGCTTTTTGTTATTGCAAGATTTCTTTCCAGATGTTTCGTAGACATGACCTTATACCTGCTTTGAGGTTCAAAGTAAAGCACTTACCTTGCAATTCAAGTGGCTAAGAGCAAGCAGACAGCTGGGCTCACAGTTAAGAACATAAAAACCAGTAACTCTGTTGCATTTCATTATATGTCTGAATCTTTCTACTCAAATTTAACTGTTCCAAACAAAATTACTTCACAAATATTATTCCCAGATTACTGCAGCTAAGCAATAGATGAATCTGGTCCAAAAATACTTAAAATGGAATTTTCTATCCATTTCAATACACTATTCTAGAAATTAGACTTTGTTCTGATAACTGTGACAAGAAAAGGTGACTCAGTGTCTTCGCAGCTGCTCAAAAGGAATGTTACATCTTCCTTATAAGACAAACCAGGGAGAGATTCCATCTGGTTCAGAGGTAGGACTTGACATCAATGTGAAGAGCAATTGTGGATTTAAGTGCATTTCACAACACCTGATTTTTGCTTCAGGTTCTGCCTTCAGAGGTGAATCAATTATCAGAACTGTTCCATTTAACTTAAACAGGAGTCACTTTCTGGGCCTGCAGGCTATAAGGACGTGTTTGGAAATCTAGCATACAACAGGATGAAGTTGTCTGATTTCTGGCAGGGTTATAATCCATGTCCCTCTCTTTCCCTGCCATGAGAGCAGCTCCTCCGTCCCCCTGTAACTCTCCCTTTTCTCAGAAACATCCTGGTTTCCTTCCATGTCCACTTGGTCCACCTCCAAAACAAGCTCAAATCCCATCCTGCTCCCTATCTGTCTTTTCTGGGTTGCTGGCCCAGCAAGGAATGACATGCTGTAAATGGTCCAGAGCTATCAGCATGCTGACTAATGATGAAGAAGCACAAGCTGATTGGCTCATTAGAGACTGCCAAAAAGGATGGGTAATGGTTGGGCTCCGTTTGCCTTCTCCTCAGGGAAGGCATTAGTAATCTCCTTTTTCTCTACACAGTCACTGTTTTTCCATAAAACTCCCAGTAACACAGTGTCTTTGAAATCTCTATATTGGTCAAATTTGCTGGGGGTGGGTTTGGGGTTTTTTTCTTTCTTTCTTTTTTTTTTTTTTTTGGTTGGTTTTAGTTGTTTGGGTTTTTTTTTAGGTTTTCCAACAAGCACAAAAGCTCCTGGTGGAAGAGGGAAAGGAGAGGAGGAGTTGACAGGTACAGTTCCTTTCCTTTAGAAAGGAACATTCTTACATTGTTTGATTTTGGGGGCCTGAGCCATGATCTTTGAATAGTTAGGTTTGGGAATACTATTCACTGTTGGCAGGCATGGCGGGTAGAATGACACAAATCCCAAAGATAATATTAAAATGCCATAAAGTTCAGTAAGATATGTATTTTATTTTTAACTCTTCTTTAGTTTTACTGGTGGTAATGTGTTGGGGGGGGTTGTTTAAAATATTTTTTGCCAAATAAATTTCTGGAACAACTTTTACCTGGTCACTTTATCACTTACTTTTCCTGTCTGTCACCTACTTTTGTAGTCAACACTTTCCAAAAACAGTACAATGAAAGTCAGAAAGAAAAACACATTGCATATTGTAGTAGTATTATTATCAAAGAAATTAGATCCTTCAGTAGCTCCTGATCAAGTGCAACTCTCTAAACTCTCATCCAAATTCTTGCAGTCTAATAGAAAAGAAAAAGCTGGCAACAAAAGAAGATGAAGAGAAAGGTACTCTGCTGACAGCCTAGAGTTATTCAGAGTACATGAATATGAACTGCATTTTGTGAGGGATATATTGGATAAAACTTGCTCTTGATCATGCAGCTGCTGGTGAATTCTAGGGCACTTTTGTTATCCTTGGTTGGTTGTCCTCATGCCACCACTCCAGCGGCTATTGCTGCCTAATTCTTCTGAATAGGATGCAGAAACATGGTGCTCAGTAGGATTTGGTTGCCACCATGTGTCACCTCAGTGGCTGAGAGCAAGCTCAGCTCTTGCTCAGAGCTCACTGGAGTTTCAGGTGTACAAGAGACTACTTTGGTCCTGCAGCCATAACCAAAAGCTAAAGGGGCCCTTTTTTTGCTGATCAATATAATCATTGAGGAAGATTGGGAAAAATAAATAAATTAAAGTTCTGCATACTCATGGTGAGTCACAGTCCGAGTGGGGAAAATGTTGAATGAGAAGGAGCAGGCCAGGTATCAGTGCAGATATGGAGCAGTGAGCAAGGTGCTGCAGAGCTCATTTGGAGAGGAGTCACGGTGATGAAGGCATCACTTTGCGGAGCACTTCTCTTGTCCCCTCTCCAACATGAGTGGCTTATAGCCACAGTCTGCCAGAGCATTTAATTACTCTCACATCAACGACTGCATCATCATTTCTACCTGTTTATCAATAGATCATTATTCTCTTTAAAACTGTTTCTGGTGTGAAATCTGGTACCTGTCAAGGTATCCACTTGCAGGTAGATTCCATTTTCTACCCAACTGGTTAAATCATCTGGTTTAAAATAAAACACATGAAAAATTCACTGTCATAAAAGTAAACAATGAAAATTAAAAAAACCAACCTAAACCCCTCAATATTCACCAACAGGATCAGTGCTTTTCAAAAAGATTCTTACAGCAAATTATCCTATGCATCTTCCATAAAAACACACTTCCAACACTTTAAATGCACCAAGAATCTGTTTTAAATATGTTATAGGCATGGCAGGCAGTTTCCACTGTAAATTCAGATCTATCCTGACTTCTGGTTCCAGTGAACCACGAGCCCATTTATGTTACCACATTGGAAGTAGCTGCACTGGTATCTTGTGTAAAAAGCAAATGCTCAGGAGCAAAGGTATCCAACTGCTTGATTTAAACACAGATTTCGGCTGAAATCAGAATACCAGGGACTGACCCCAAAGCCCTAGGCCTGGAATGTGTGAGTGTGATATCACTTGCATCAACTTTACAGCAGGGTAGGAAAATCCATTTCAATTGAATACTCATGATTTACGTCACTGGTCATGAGCTGAATATTAGGCTCGGTTCTGGGCTATGCAGTGATTTTGCACCCTGAGCAGAGGTGATACAAAATAATATGAATGACCAGGCAGAAAAAAAGCTCTTTGGAAGTTCTAACCCACATCTTTCTATATATCAACACTTTTCCTACATGTACATATGCAAAAAACAGTTTGTCACATATTTAAGTATACTCAGAATGGAAAAAGAAGAGAAACTCAGCAAGACGCTGACAATTCAGTCCTAACTTAGGCAAACTTTGGCATATTGCAGGAAATACAAGGATTTGTTTGCTATAATATACAGATTCCAAATATGCACAACATATACAAATTCCAGGATTTCTTCTTTCTGCAATGTACAGCTTATGCTGAACAGTAACCCCCAGGTCCCCACCCCCCCCAACTAAGTGTGATTTCCACAGTTCTTGCTAAGAACACATCAAATGTAGACTATATTGCTGTAAGATTTTTATAAGCCATAAACTGTAAGTATAAAATCACATGTAGATGTATCTCTCATGCGGATAGCATATTAAAACTGTAATGTATCTAGTAAACCTACAAATACTTGAGTAGAAAGCAAGAAAAAGCACACAAAGTTATCACTTAAACTGGCATAACACAGAGACATTTTGAACAGAAATAAAAGATTACATGGAAAAAGAAGATATGCTCACAGCTGAGACTTAAATGTTTCAAGTCTTTTAATACTTCCATCACTAATAGAATAAGCAAGCTTCATTATTTCTGTGTGATATTACAGTGAGTATCTAAAGATATTCCTTAAAAATACCTCTGCTACTTAAGATCTCTCAATGTTTAATTTACTGCCCAGGACTCTGCTGACCTAGTGATAGTATGAAGAGGGGACAAACTAACTATTCACAACTGACTGTTCATTCTGTAAGGGATTTGCTCTGTTGATTTTGTTGTATGCTAAAGGGACAAACAGGTAAGATCTGCATTTATATAGAGTTGTATACGCACAAAATCTTTACTACTACTTTATCCAGCACCTAGCAGGAAAACCCATTAAGGATTTCTGAAAAAAGAACTGCTCAATAAATTTTAGTTGTTGAACAATGTAAGTTAGCACTGTTTGCAATGCATTTCTGAAGTACTTTTTCCCTGCCTGCTGACAGGAATCCCCTGGGATTTTCTTTTAAATAGCACAAACTTTCATGTCAAAAAAACCTGATAGAAGCCTAAAGCAAGTTTAGAGAGATGTCTGTCTTGATTGATAGCATAAGTACATGGTTGATATATATTTAAGAATGACAGTGCTGTCTCTCAGTACTGCTGCCCACGATACTTGGAAATATATCCTTTCAATATGCAAAGGCATATCCTCTATGAAGCACCCAGATAAATCAGTTCACCCTTGGCTGTAACTAAATGCTGTCTAGTGACTTGTGATCAACAGGGCTTTACCCTCTGACAGCCAGATTCATTGTTGGGACAGCAACCAATCGTCGGGTTTGACGACATGAGCCTAATCAAAGTTGGAGTATAAAAAGCCCCCTTGGAATATATAAGGTACACCAGTGTGGCAAGCTGTCTCTCAGATTGCATTTGCTTTCACGGATCTGTTTAGTACTAAAGGGAAAAGGGAAAGGGGGAGGGAACAAAACAAAAAAAAAAAGGAAAAAAGAAAAGGAAAAAAGCTGCACTGAATGTGAGATCATGCAAAAGCTAGCAATCTATGTTTATATTTACCTGTTCATGCTGATTTCAGTTGATCCAGTGGCTCTCGATGACATTAGTCAGCCCGCAGAGAATGCTGAAAAAGATGGACTGTGCAATGCTTGTACGTGGAGACAGAATACAAAATCTTCCAGAATAGAAGCCATAAAAATTCAAATCCTCAGCAAACTGCGCCTGGAACAAGCTCCTAACATTAGCAGGGATGTTATTAAACAACTTTTACCCAAAGCTCCTCCGCTACAGGAACTGATTGATCAATACGATGTCCAGAGGGACGACAGTAGCGATGGCTCTTTGGAAGATGATGACTATCATGCCACCACCGAAACGATTATCACAATGCCTACGGAGTGTAAGTAACCGTGCTGCTTTCACCTCCCACCGCTCCTCCGAGAGAGTTGTCTCCCTGCTGTAGAGCCACGCAACTCCTCCTCGGGCTCTCCCAACAGGCTGCTGGCTGAAGTCTGCTAGAGGGAGGGAGGAGAGCGTTAGTTCTAAAGAATTCGAGCCAGGTTCAGATGACCGTGTTGTGATCCTTTGTTTTACTGTTTGGTTTTTGGTTCCTTATAACGTGTATGCCCTCTAGCACTTAGGATTTGCCCACTGCCTGAGAAAGCAAAGGGAGATCTGCAGTTTAGTTGACTTCGTTATCTGCAGTACGCAGGGCATTTCCTATCACAAATATAAAGTACAAGTGCAGATAACGAGATAACTATACTTTTCTGAGGGAGTTTTCACTGGCCAGTATTTTTAGAAGCATTAGAAATCGGCAGAAATACAGCTCAGAGCACTAGACCTACCTAACTGCAACATGTTACAGCAAGTGCAAGCACAGAGTTAAATTCTTGCTTCTTTGCTAATCCCATAAACTAGCACCACCTACCTCTGAGTTAAAAAACTATATATTTAAAGCAAATATGTGTGTAACGGATTTAAATGCTAAAATGTCCATGCTAAGCAATCAGCTCCAGTAGTCATGCCAAGGAAGAATGAAGGCATTTACTGAATGAGCAGATTCTGAGTTATCTTCTGAGTGCTAAACATCTGCTACGGCTCCTATCAAGTATCTGTTGCACGGCTAATACTATAGTATCTTATGTTCTTCATCAGCTAAAGTATTTGGCTATGGCAGCTGTTTTTTTAAATAACACTTACGAATATGATGTCAAAAAGGAAAAAGATGACAGGACATATAAGGCAAGTTAGAAGTTACAGATATCATTGCAATACACATACTAGAATAATATATCCGCTGCTCTGGCCAGCTAAAAATGTATGCACTGATGAAAAAGTAACTTTAGCTGTAAAATTTTTTAATGTATTAATTAATAAGATGTGTACTTAATAGCAATATATTACTGCAGCCTTGCCACAAAGCTGAGGTCTGCCAGCAGTTGTATTCTAGCCTGCAGTGTCCAAGGGTTTATAGCTATTTTCAATTAAACTGTTATATAATTATAATGACTGAAGAAAAGTTATTGTACTTCATTGATCCAAGTTAATTTCCTACTTTTTATAAAAAGCCCTTGAACTATTTTAAACACACTAAAGAGACAGGTATCTTAAGTGGTGAAGATTTATGAATGTCAAAGCCCTGCACCATTTAAGATTAGTATTACCCATTTTATCCTGGCATGGGAAGATACTGCCATGACTAGGTATGACAGCTGCATCATAGTCTTACAGGAAGGAGGAACGCAGCACTCCACATGACTTTGCTATAATATTGTTCCTAGGAGAAGCAAACAAAATGATACTTAGATCAATACTCTTAATTATTTGTTTTTCCATTGAAAAAAAGAAATTGAAGTGTTCATGTAGTTTGCCCACGGCTCTTTTTGCACGATGTGCTGCTACTAAGGCTGTTTAGTAATTTAGAAATAGCTGGATCACTACATACAGGTTGAGTCAGCTTATGCAAAGTTGCTATTCTGCATGCTTTTTGAAGGTCCTCAGGAGAAAACTACCAGAAGTGAGTTGGTAGTAGTCACTGTGAAGTAGAATAGGCTGTGATCCCTCCCCAGGTAGTTTTTCTTTGGGAAAGAGGTTATTTTACAGATGCACAGGTCAGTCCATGGCACTGGTGCCACTAGTCAGAGCCCCAGACACACTGAGGACCGCATAGGTCCCGCACAGCGTGCATCTTCTCATGACTGCCCATCATATCTGAGTTTCAGCCTGAGCACACCTCTGCTCCCCTTAGCCGAAAGAGCACAAGGTAGCAACTAGAGTTACTTAGAAAACGATTAGCCAAACCTCATTTTACTCCATTTACAAAACAATTATCAGTTCCTTTTCACATTATGTTACTTTTAGGTGATAGCATAACGATTTTGTTCACATCCATTAGATTTGCTTAGAGCATAAACCACAGAAAATGAACTATGTTAAATTCACTTTGTTACTGATACTGTTTATGACCTATTGTAAGACTTCCTACACGCTCTGAAAAAAAAAATCGGGTTTATATATGCATATTTCTTTTTGTTCCCTGTTCAGTAATCTGTTCTTTCCATTCATTTATAGCTGATTTTCTTGTACAAATGGAGGGAAAACCAAAATGTTGCTTCTTTAAGTTTAGCTCTAAAATACAATATAACAAAGTAGTAAAGGCACAATTGTGGATATACTTGAGGCAAGTCCAAAAACCTACAACAGTGTTTGTGCAGATCCTGAGACTTATTAAACCCATGAAAGACGGTACAAGATATACTGGAATTCGATCTTTGAAACTTGACATGAACCCAGGCACTGGTATTTGGCAGAGTATTGATGTGAAGACAGTGTTGCAAAATTGGCTCAAACAGCCTGAATCCAATTTAGGCATCGAAATAAAAGCTTTTGATGAGAATGGACGAGATCTTGCTGTTACTTTCCCAGGACCAGGTGAAGATGGACTGGTAAGTTCATATAGAAAAATCCCATTTAAATATCTTGCATTTTCTTGGAAAGCATTTTAATTGTATTTTAAGGATAAAATGGAAACATTGTTTAGGGAATGGAAGGTACAAGTTCTATATAGCCAAATCTTTTGTTCTTTGCTCTCTGATCATGTCAAAATCTCCAGCATTCCTGTGCCTCTGTTTCCCTATTTAAAAGATTGAGACAAATTTTAGTACTTCAGTAAGATGATGAGAGGCATTAACTGGAAAATATTTTGGTAATTATTGATGGATTTTACTGTCAAAAGTAACCTTGTTTTCAAATTTGAGAGCAAATTCTGTTTACTAAACAGTAAATGTAAAAAGAATAGACGCTGGATAATTTAATTGATAGGAAAACTGCCTCTGATAGTGCTGAGAAAGTTTTTTGCATTCAAACTGTGAGAGAGTTTCTCCCTAATCTGTATGTATATATTTTCTATTAACAACAAGAATTATCTATGCTAATGAATGTGAGAACAGATGATCTTCATAATGTTGTGTACCTTTCAGTAGATAGAGTGCATGTGATAATGTGATCCGAGTGCATTGTTCCACCTATTAGAAATGTTTGAATAGTGAAATTCTGCTTGATACAATAAATGGGTTGTAATGGTGAGAAAATGCATAAAATAATGACCTGGTTTCTTTTTGGAAGTACAGATGAACAAATTAAATCTGAAACGTACCGGGTAAACCACAGCATTTTCCTTGTTATCTGTTTCTGCAAATCACTAATCCTCTACAACTTATAAAAATTCCTGAACCTACTGCAGATGAAACAACAGCAACCAAGAAATCCCCCCTTTTGAAAAAAGTATAAATAATATACTTTTACTTTTATTTCTATGCAGTAAGTCAATCTGCAATATCATAGAATCATAGAATCATGTATGTTGGAAAAGACCTTTAAGATCATCACGTCCAACTGCATTTATGTAGCTATGTGACGTTTAACTTCATAGGCGTATCATGCAGTTAAAAGAACTTAAAGGAAAAACACTCTAATATCTTAACTGTAGATCCAGCATAGATGTGGATCTCCCGTACTTGAAACAGGCCAGCTGGATACCATGGTAAGGAACGTCCTCACCACCTCCATCCATTCAAATACCAAACACTGTGTTTTCACATATGTGATTAACCCATGGTTATCACCATCTGTAAAAACAAACCAATTCAGCAGCAGAGCAGGGTTAGATGCGTGGCTGATAATGAAAGAGGAAATTTCTCTTCCCTCTGGCTCCTCTCTTCTCCAGCAGCTCCCAGTACAGGGATGCTCCTCTCACCAAGCCCCTCCCCATATCATTTACCTTGGGAGGAGTTTCTCCAGCAGCCGGACAACTTGCAGCCATAAAGGCAGGTACCTTGGAAGGGATAAATCTGAGTAAAAAAGTTAGCTGGGGTGTTATTTACTCCTCAGGCATGGTCTTCCTTCATAGGACAGCCCATTCAGTGCCAAAGGGGCACATGGGTCTGAAACCAGTGAGCTGAAAGGAGGAAACCCTGGGAACTTCTTCAAACTCGTGGTTGCAAAGGTTGCAATTTCGTTCTATTCTCAGTTGGTGACTGTGGAAACACACCTTCGCTAGGAAGCACATGGCTCAGAGACCTGCCAAAACTACATTCCTGGCCACAGGGCTCTTTCAGGAGTCAAAATATTAGCTGCTTCTCCAGATTCAGCACAGCACATTCAGCCCTCTGGCAGAGGGGAAAGCTGGGAAGTACAAGTAACCCGTACCAGCAGGTGAAACACTCGTTTCTACTGCCATTGCACTCATGCAAGAATGGCAACAATTATGGAGTGATTTTTCTCCTCCTTGGTCTGGACAAGAAGCCTTCCTTGGTATCCAGAAAGCCTGAACTGAACGTGACTTTAATGGAGGGAATTACAGAAGGACTCACAACATCAGCTGGTCCTGCCCTTGAAAAGTTTTTGGAGTTGTTTCCTTTTCAGAGTTCTTCCACAGGAGAACACCAAACCAATCCAAAATTGTATCTCTTATTTTGCTGATTAAAACAAACAAAACCCACATGAGAAGTAAAAATTCAGCATCCTCCAAATTTCTAAAACCTTTTAGCAGGTAACGGAAATTGTGCTAACAGTGAGATGATGGTAATTTCAGAAAGAAATTCAGAAATTAGAAAGTAAAGCTCTTTATAGAGAAACAGGAAGGAAATGCTGCTACTCAGCATGACAAAGAATAGTCCCTGAGCAGAGATCAACAGTAGCAGAGATTTGCAGGGTGAGAAATCGTGGTTTGCAAAAATTATTTAAGGATATTAAATTGATGCATCTGTCTGAGATATTATATATTTGCATGTTTTTACTGAACTCAGGTTTACCTCAGTAATGCTTTTGATTCCTTCTCCTCTCCTCACAGAACCCATTTTTAGAGGTCAGAGTTACAGACACCCCGAAACGGTCCCGCAGAGATTTTGGCCTCGACTGTGATGAGCACTCAACAGAATCCCGATGTTGTCGCTACCCACTGACGGTGGATTTTGAAGCTTTTGGATGGGACTGGATTATTGCACCAAAAAGATACAAAGCCAATTACTGCTCCGGAGAGTGCGAATTTGTATTTTTACAAAAATACCCACACACTCACCTTGTGCACCAAGCAAACCCCCGAGGTTCAGCAGGCCCTTGCTGCACTCCCACCAAGATGTCCCCCATAAACATGCTGTACTTCAACGGGAAAGAACAAATAATATACGGCAAGATACCGGCCATGGTTGTAGATCGCTGCGGGTGCTCATGAGACCGTCGTGAGATCCACCGCTTCGTATGTTGTGGANAAAAAAGAAAAGAAAAAAAAAGTTATACCCCCTTACCAGTCTTTGAAACTGTGAAGTTACGTATGCTAGGCATTGCCGACATCCTATGTGCTGCACGATAGGCTATCGTACAGATTTAGTGCAGCACCAGCCACAGAACGTGAACTAAAGGACAATATAGTTACCTAACAGCTGGCTTTGCGCCAGTGAACAAGAAAAGCTGCAATCAAAATCACCGGATTTAATACATGAAGTTCTTACATTGTGAGGGAATCAATGTTCAGTCATTCAGATGCAAATTTATATGCAGGTTTCAATACGTGTTGGTAATTAAAAGCAAGCTCCTTCTCAGCTGAGGAGGGAAGGAGCAGGCTTTTAAGTCCATTTCTTCACAACACCACTTATTATTGTATTTACAGGAAAATATATACTGGTAACATATACACCACTACACAATACCACCAGAATCATCCTTAAACACTTGAATATATAGTGCAGAATTGTGAAATGTATCAGAGGAAATTCCACATAAATGGACAAATCCTGAAATTAGGGATGGCATAGTGTATTTAGCGTGTTTCCATTCCTTTTTCTCACTAGTATGTTAGTAATCAATGGCAATGGTGCTACGTAAGCAGGCTGAGTAAACTGAGATTTATCTAAGTGAAAGAATTTAGAATAACAATGAACTTACCCTATCCTCAGGTACACTATTCAACATTCGCAAGAAATAGGCATTTTTTAAATGAAAAGGAATAGTTTTCTAGATGTAGTAAAACAAAAGGCAGCAGAGAAAGACTAGCATTAAAATAATAATCCCACATGATAACCTGCCTTTGCAACGTTACCATTTGCACTATGATAAACCAATGCAAATAGTTGGTTGCTACAGATATTGTTTTAAAAACCACTTTGATATAACTGACTTGTGTAATATGTATGCATCAATATTTTGTAAATAAATGTTTATTTTTTAATCACTGTTGGTATATGTTCATCGCAAGAAAAGAATTACTTTAACCTGTACTTTAGTTTAATAAACAAAACCAATATTCTCTTCGTAATATAATTTCCTGGATTTAACACAAATAATACGTAGGAACAATGCAACAAAGCAAACCATATGTTGAGAATTATACTACATTTTATATGTTTTTTACATTGATACGAGCCATCAGTGATAAATGATGGGTGTTGACACGTTTATAAGGTTCTTTGGGTTACTGTTTTTATGGTCATTTTGATCCACAACTTACTTTCTGTACTTTGAATGTTATGTCCATAAATAATGACGATACCACAAAAGATTGCTATTAAATGCATTTTATTATATTTAAAAGTTTGCAGCAAAGTATTATCTTTATGTGAGTCAACATAGTACATGGTTTCTCACACAAATTCTGTACATTTTCCTTATGGTAAAAAATTGTTAATTGAAATTAAACCATCTATTTACTATAAAGTCCATTTCATTTCACATGTGAAATACAATTGATAAAACAGGTATTTGTTAAGACAACACAATCACTGTTAAAACGTCTTCATGTTAGTATGATACACATTTTCTTATACTCTAGAATTCAGTTTTGAATATTCCTCTGTGTAAAACCAACCTAAAACTGCAAAGTTGCTTGATTTTCTTTCCCTTCTTCTTTTATATATTTTCTGCTGAGGTTATTACTATTTTGTATTGAGCTTTCTATTTTTTTTTTATTTGTATGTAAGGACATTAAAATTTAAAGTTTTAGTGTTGAGGTTTGAAACTTAAAAGACAACAGATTTTCTATAATTTCTTTTGAATGACTAAGAGTTCTGCTAAAGCTGCGTCCGAGCATCAAGCAGATGTTCAGCTTCTCCTGATGGAGTTCATCAGAGCAGGTCTCTGGGGCCCTTAAATACACTGTCAATTTAGTTTCTCACCAAATGCAATCAGAGTAAATAAAAGATAAATGCTTAGAATTCAGAGTCTTCGGGAAGCCACAAGAAGTAAAAGTGCAACTTGATTCCTTCCTCTCCAAAAAATCAAGCTTTCAGAATTTAGGGAGAAAACCTACATCTGTTGAAGTTACAGTTCCACTGGCTTTAAGGGAGATAAATGTTTTGCCCTTTGACTTTTAACTCGTGACATTCAGGCATTAGAGAGTCCCATCCTGCTCATATGAACTATGAATAGTATCTCTCTGCATGAGGCATACCAAAAGCCTCTTAAACTGTCTGGAGACTTCAAGTGAACTTGCATTGTATACCATGTAGTTAGGCCTTCATTAGCCTTAATGGCACCAGTTCATATAGCAACAGCCATGGAGATGCAGCAGCATAGATTTTGCAGTTAATAGCAAACAAAATACATCCCCAGCCTGCACCAAAGTCCTTTTACGACACCTGCATGATTATTTTTACTCCTGATAGCTAAACTAAAGCTTAGGCAAATTCAGTTACCCCCACATAACCGACATAATTGGCTGCCTAGTCATATCTGTATCCTGCACAAATGCGGTGCACAAATGATGGGATTTATTTTGCTGGTATCAATGAAAACAAAAATACACCAAAAATGAGAAAAGAAATAATATGAATTCCCAAAAGTATCTACTTCAACCAGCACCCTATCTTGACATTGAGATAAATGAATGGAAATTTTATGCAGTATGTGCCCTTCATATTTTGCTGAACTTGAAATAATTGCAGAGCAGTCCTGGCTCCCATGTTTTTAATACTGACCTTACATACAAGTTGCTACTCAAGGAACACACACTGGGCTTTGTTCTTGGTGATTTTAGCTGTCAAAGGACTTATAATCAATGTGTTTATTGGCAACAATTCATATAGTTGCAAGGCTCGGGTCCTAGAGCCTTCAGCAGCACCCATGAGTGCTTCATGTATCACTCAGATCTCACTGTTAAGCTGCATACCCAGAAAGATGAAAATAGGCAGCGAGAGAGAATTTCCAAGACATAAACAGTCTCATTTCCTTGCCTGGCATCATAAGAACCCCACAGGAATGACACAGGTATAATCCATCTTTCCAAGGCAGCATTCAAGTGCCCTGTGATGTGCACGCCCACCTTCAATGGGGCAGTCCCTCAGCCTAGTTTGGATTCAGATCTTCCTCTTGGCCCTACCATCCAGCTCCTGCCCTCCTAACAGGAGCCAGTCTCTTTCCCAGTGCTACTCTACCCCTACCTCTAACCCTTTTCCAGTACACTGTAGCTGAAGTAGGGCTTCCCCTCCCCATTTTTTCCAGCATCCTTGTCCCATGCCGCCCCATCCCAGCTCACCGCACACTCCACGCTCTGACCCACAGCCTCGTTGGCAGGGGGAAGGAACAGCCCCCCTGCAGTTTTTCCTTCCTGCCCATTAACCAGCTCCAAAGCAACCCGCTTCTGTGGAAAGCTGCAGTTCGGGGGGGAATCTTGCAATATGCTCAAATAGGGCCTTTGGGGAATTTAACAGCTGACATGGGAGTCATCACCACTAAGCATATGTGAACTGCAGTTTTTCACAGATGTACTGTTTTGCTAATTATGAGCAGATTTCAAAGGAAAAACTAAAGGCCAAATCTATTCACAGTTTTAGGTAGCTTTCCTCAGTTCTGTAGAGTCTAAGTTTGGGGGTTGTCATTGTTCACTGGTGTTTTGGGGTTTTTTTGTAGGTTTTTTTGGGTGGTTTCTTTTTTAATCAGGGAGATTATTGAATTGACTCATTCTTGGATGAAAACAAGCTCTCTTGGCTAAATGTCTTAGAAAATAAATCAGCCTGAGACTAGGCTTGGACAGTTCAGTCCAGGCAGTTACATTTTGTTAAAGTTACAGCAAGACAAAGCAGGGTATTACAATGTGAAGTACTGGACAAACTTAATAAAATTATCCCGGCTCCACTTACAAATTTAGTCAATAATAATTTAAAAAGTTAAGAGATACGTTATAGAAGACACTAAACTTATGTGACAGGTTTATTTCAAATTAACACTGTACCTATGCGTTTCATCAAAAACATCATGAAGAACCTTAGTGATCCGTTTTAAATGATCCAAGTGTTCTTGCACTTCAGCTTCATCCCAATGTTACCTACAGCAACAGTATGTCTCTTAATGTGACAAATATCTATCTGTACATTGATTTAATGCCAAGAGACATGGCAAAGAACCACTCAGTAAATTGCTAACACAACTGCATCTGCTTCTTTATGCAATCTTCCCCTGCAAGCACTAAGATTGTAACTCTCCCTTGAAATGCACGTGTGACATGTTTGAAGCCATAAAAATATGTTGTTAACAAGCTGTGGAAACACTAAAATGCCAATTCACTCTTATCTTTAGTTTACAAAAACCCTGACACGATCCAAAGGAAGAAGTTAAGGCTGCAGGCCAACTTGTGAATTTGAACAGGCAAGAATTACAAGCCCTGTTCACTCTTGGCTATTTCTAAATAATCACAAAATAAGTGGCAGTGCCAGCATTCACCGAAACAATCTTGTGGAAATGAAAGCAATGTAGAAGTGCAAACGTACAGTTCATTCAACAGTAAACTACTGCAATTAATGAATGGGGGTACTGATAAATAAAGCAGAATCATTTTCTTGAATAGTTGGACTGAGTGAATTGAGGTATGAAGAACGATTACAGTAGATATTCGGATGTCTGATTTTCAGTACTCCAGAAGTACAGATGACAACAAGCCTATATGACCTTTGGGTAAGGTCTGGTTAGGCAGGAGAGCATCAGTTTTGGCAGTTAACACACCTTATGTTCGATGTTTCACTACTAAAATTAACAAGAGCCCTTAAAGATTACAATAGTACGGGAAAAGTATCCTGGAAAGCCTTATGTAGGTGTTACTTGGTAGAGAGCTTCCACGGAACTCAGAAAAGGCAGTTTGTGAAGTGTAGCATTCGTAATGTTAACCGGTCATGTACAAAAGATGGTCTCCTTCTACGTATTTCAAGGAACTGAGCATAATATAAAAACCTGAAATTTAAAGGAGTTAAATAATTTGATAGGATATAAGCAAGACAGCACAAAAGGTTTTATCTTTGCAATTAAAGGATGATACACTGGAGGCATTTGCTAAACTTTGACTTCCTCTACCATAAAAATGCTTAAAGTGGAAAAATTTGTTCTTTGCCAAGATTAAAAGCAAATCTAACTTAATTGTCATCTCTTGCATCATAATCTGAATACGTAGCAATCCAAAATATAATTGCTGATGACTTGGCTAATGTCTTGCAGTGAAGATTATTCAATTAATGAACTCTTCCTACAGAAATAGAGTTAATATTTTTCTTTAACTCCTTAGTTTTTCACCGAGGAGAGGAGCAATTACCTGCCCAACCAAGCACTAGTATTAGGCAGATAGCACTGCAAATTCAAATGCCATAAAGCACTCTGACACAAGGCTCTTTTTTAAGCATCACGTTGAACAGCATGCAGAGCAAAGACCTGCTTTATGCTTCAGCATCTGCACCTGAGAGGTTTACTCCGATTTGAGTCAGTGATTCTCCCTCCTGCTAGCATTTTTATCATCGTTTTTCACGTTGTTATTCATCCAGTTTGGTAAAGCTGACATATGAAACAGCAAAACTGAACACCTGGCTGTCACGCATTATAGCATCAGGTTGCAGCTTCGCGGCGCCAGGTGGTCGCAGCAGCAGAGGAGCAGGAGGCACGTCAAACACATGCCTTTGGGCTGAGCTCAGCTGTCTACTGTACGCTGCTGCTGTGTGGGATAGCAGGGCCTAGGTGCTAGTCCAGGGGGGGAAAAAAAAACCTGGTGCTCTGCCACTATAGGTGACACCTGCCACAATATGCTGAAGTGTCACCTCCCCAGTTGGCCTGAAGCTGCCGTTTGGTTCCACTGTGCTCCCTTTGCAGCACGGTACAACAAATACCATTGGATTCCAGTAACAACCACTATATACCCAGAGGTACCAACAAGCAACAAAGGTACTAAAGCAGCATAACCTTATCACAGTTGACAATTTTCCTTCTAGATGGGAATTACACAAAGGACATGTTAAAATTGAGCTTCTCCCCAAAACAGAAGCATTCCTCTAAAGTTACAACCCCAGCATCAGAATTTCGTACACTTACATTCAGTCAGAGGTCATGGTTTTGAGTCCTCACAACTCCATACATCAATAGTTGCCAAAAAGTTGATAGATCAAACTAATAGAATTTATTTAACCCGTTTTTGGTGTGCTGGTTGTTTTTTTCCCTGCTTTCCAGAGGAAAGGCACCCCTTCAGAAAGAACATTCCCTTTACAGTGATACTGCTTTCCTAGGGAGACGGAAAATGCAGCTGCCCAAATTACTTCTTTTTGAGATCACCATGTTGTGTTTGAAATATTCTCATTCTGCTTGCCTCACCTTTTACTTGTTAGCTTTTATCTATAACTTGTGGCTTACTCATCTATTAATCTACTCTTCTGTACTGATGTCTTTTGATTTCTGATTTCCAATATCTTCTTAAAACTGGAAGTGTTATTAAAGCATCCTCACAGATTTCTCCTCTGATTTCTAATATTTCCTGTCCTTGTTCCTGAACAACTGTCTCAAGTTCCCTTATTAAACAACTCAGACCTAGACTCAAGCTTCAGTTGCCACAAAAAGATAGTCACCTTTGATCTTACTATCATCCTAGGGTTCTTGTAAAAAATTTTGCCTGCTATTAAAACTATCTATTTCTTTGTGTTTTCTTTTGTTGTGGGTTTTTGGTTTGGTTTTTTTTCGAGTTCCTTCTTTGTTCATGAAAACATTCATAGTAAAGTTAAAAAAGTACAAACAAATTTTCAAATTCCAGGAAAAAATGTATTCAGAATAATCCCCTAGATTTTTAGTGCTTTACCCATATTAAAAACTTCTGAAGGGATCAATTTACTTATTTATGTTTAGAAATAGCATTTTTAGGAACATAGGGAGGGGAAGGTATTCTTCAGTAAAAGACATTTTCCATCATAACCACTGATGAATAAGATATTTATTGGTGACTTTTTTCTTACATATTCTTACATGCTTCACCATATATAAGAAGAAACAGTGAATTGCTTTTTACTGGTTCTTATTTTGGAGCACAAGTTTTAGGCAGTGAGTAACATAGTCCACAAAGACCTGTGCCTCTTACCACCATTATCTTATGGTGATGGTGACACTGCTGTTACCTTACTTTTATCTATGTATTTGTGCTAAGGCCTCTATGAATGCTTCAGACATCTGTAGCTATCCCCAACTGCCCGCTTCTTTAAATCTCCCACCTCAATTGCACAAGATCTCATTTGACTAGATCTGCATTAATTGTTCCTACCACATAATCATGTATGACACTCCTCTTCCTTTTTTTCTGTTTTCTGACTGGGTCTCAAAACAAATTATGCCCACACGAGGCACAACACAGTCCTCAGTATCTGTTGTTTGGATTAAGTATGGATAAACTTCAGATCTTAGCTGAAAAAGAACCAAAAATTGGTTCCACAATTTTATCTCAACTGTGATTAAGAAGGAGCTTAGTTACAACAAAATGCGATTACTCGGTTTTGGCCATGCAGCCTTCGCGAGGCGTTTCCAGATCCGCTCCCACGGACCCTAATTCTGGTTCAGAAGCCAATTGTTCCTTGGCAGAGTTGCCATGGATCTCACTCAGAGATTTAGCAACATCTTCTCCACCAGTTTACAGCAAACACCAACATCTCCAGTACACCCATAGCTTGCTTATACTACAATTTGTAAGTTATCCATATTACATCCTTCCCATTGCAATGACAGGAGGGTGGGATGCTGTGTCAGTTAAGAATGAGCTCTTCTTACTGTACCTGGTACTGTATTTTCACAATAAAAAATTAAAGCTTCTTGTAAGTAGAATATATAGACAATGTATATATAGATAGGTATATAGAGACAACATAGATGTATCTGAGCCACATCTACTTGGTGTGAGAGCAATAGTCAAGAGGCAGCAGCAAGAAATCAGCTGACTAGGACCAAGAGCTAGAGCTTCTTTCACTGAAGCTGGTGGGGTTGAATCAGCTTGAGCTGATCTAACACATCACAAGTGTCACTTGTGATGCAAAACTATCCCTGTTGTATAAGGCAAGACAATGTGACTGGTACTTTAGCACAAAGAAAGCCAGGTCTCAAAAGCCAGCTTCGCTCCCAAATGTGCCACCAGATGCAGGCAAGGACCTGACTTCCCCTTACATAATGCACCTATGTAGTTTCTGCATGGTTCTAGAAGTGACACCAACTCATACATGGATTATTAAAACAATAAAATTAAAGTTTTATTTAAACAGTTAAGACAATTACATTTATATGAGGCTTCTGTAGGTAGAACAAAGCTCTCTTCTGACAGGGAGAAGTAGCAAGAGTGCTGTAAATGCCTCCTTTGCTGTTACTGAGGTTCAGCATCTGGGTGTATGGCTGGTTGCAGGCAGAGCTTTGGTTTCCGTGATGACAGGAGGGTGAGCACTGCTGAGGAGAGGTGGAATGTATCTGACACAGTGGCCAAGAGCATCTCTGCCAGCAGGCTGGCAAACCAGTGAGCAGAGTTTTAAACAGGTTATTTCAGGGGTGGAGTCCAAGCCTCTAGGTGAGTGGAGGAATATGAGATGTACGCATGGACAGAGGGGTGGTACTGCCTCCAAGCAAGCTGCAAAATCATCAGATCCATCTCCAGTGCCCATACAAAACACCGCACACAGCAGGCAACATGCAGGAAGAATTAGGATTTTCCAAGTATTTGCAGAGCCATTGGGATCAGAGAGATGTGTCCCAACAAGGGAGACATCGTGGTGGGTATCTGTTATGGAATCTCATCACAAAACGAGGAAGTCTCCTTTAAGGAACAAGATGGAACTTCATAGTCACAAGTTCACATAGAGACTTTAACCACCCCAGCACCTGCTGGAAGGGCAACACAGCAGGGCACCAGCAATCCTAGAGATTTCTGGAGGATGATGGAGACGGGTGTGGGATCGGAGTGTGTGACATGTGTGTGAGGTTTTCCACTGGCTCACACCTGGATAGGAACATGATGAGTGAGGGTAACTGTTGTAGCAACTATGAGAAGTCAAGGGCAAGGGACATGAAGCAGGCAAAATACCAGGACAGCAACCTTGGGCTTATGGCTTGTTTCAGCAGTTAGCAGGTGGGATCATGGTGGAAAACTGCTCCAAGAGCCAGTGGGGCCAAGGATAACTCACTGATCCCCAAGAACAACCCAAGAATAGTCCAGCCTGGTATGTGGAAAGGGACGTTTCTGTTAGGTAAGAGTTACTACTGCCAGTGCAGACAGCAGAAGGGAACATAACCACATAATTAAAAAAGCTGACTCAATATTTTGACAGGTGTTGCTGTAGCTGCAACATTTCAGAGTCCGTTTTGCAAACTCAAGGAGGCAGACCTGATGTCTCAAGTCAGTGAAATGATTTAACACCTTTCCTTTCAGAGTACTGTTTTCTATGTGCTTCACCTGTTCAAGAGTGCTAAACAAATTGAAACAAGCGTGAAGCTAGAAAACTGAAATAGAAACAGATACGGTCAAACAGAATTATTTCAAGAATGACCTTTCTTAAGCCAAACCATCAAGTTCTTGTGTACAGAGCAGTTCCCAGCCACCCATGCAAGTATGACATGACAATAGCAGAATGCCAAATGAGGCAGTTATTCCATGAAAACACCTCTTGCGCTTCACTGTAATGTCTCTATAACCTTTGCCACTGTCAGACCTTTGATTTCACATTCAGTCTGGAATTATACTAACACCAGGTACACTTCACTTAACAGAATTTCAGTAAGTGTTTCCAGAGTTACTAAAGGTATGTAGGTACCCAGACCCAAGGCCAAATTTTCATCTATAAGAGCTGAATACTTACTGCAACAAAGGAGAAAAAAAACCTAAACAAACCCCACACCAAAACCCAAAGCAAAGCACAACTTCATCAACCCTTGCTTTCCTAGAAGCTTGTGAAACTGGCAAAAAATCAAGGTTGTGTTCATGGAAATAAGAGTCAGATACCTTGAATTGACAATGTTTTTGATTATTACTGAATCGATGACAGAAAAACACGTGTTTACTGGACCTGAGAAGCCCCTGTTCCACTGGTCCTCCTACCGTGCTGAAGTGTCTGGCTTTAAACTTCTTGTATTCAACAGAGCAAAACATTTTACATTCTACACAAAATGCATGTTTTCAAATATCCTACAGATAACATGCAGAAGGTCATGCGGAAAAAATTGTAACAAGTTCATGAGACAATTGATCTTCATCTTACACCAAAAATTATTGTTTCTCTAAAATCAGGCAGATACTATCTCAAACTGGATGGTCTTTTGGAGAATAAGTAACTTGGTAACATTTCACCTGGGACTTGAGAAGGTGACATACTCATGGACCGGCATCTTTGACAGTCTCCTGGCATTAATATTCTCTCTCTACTGTAATTTACAGGAGAGGGATACAGTAGATTATTATTTTCCAGAAGACATCCCTGAAAATCCCCTATTCAACCCAAACCTTGAAAATCTGACAACATTTAAAGATTAAATTCAAAATAGACATTTCAAGTTGTTAAGTCTAACTCACAAACATCTGTATTTCCGAGTCAGGATCCACAACTGCCTAAGACTCCCTAACACCAAACCTGTCCTACAAAAGTACAGCTACATAACAAAATTGTTTTGGTCTTTTGATCCCTCTTCCCTTTTACCTAACTGTGTTGTGTTGCTTTTGGTTAGTTGTTGCTTTTTTTTTTGGTTGATTGGGTTGGGTTTTTCTCGTTTTGTGGTTTGGTTCATTTTTCTTGTTGATTTTGTTTGTTGAGGGTGGGGTAGGGTGGTGGTTTTTTAAGACATATGGAAGCCTTCTAGATTCTGTATTTCTTTTCTCCTGAATGAATGCACTCTCAAGCTATGGGATAATTCTACTAAAACACCACTATCTAAAGTGGAATAAGCATTTATACATAACTTGAGGCAATGAGAGAATGGTATAGACTCATTTACCAAGTAGGAGGAATTTTTATCCTTTGTTCAAGTTAATTTTTAATTTTTTTCTCACCATTCATTAGTGGTCTAGGTGATGAGACTTCCAACAAGCTCCCCACCCATGGCTTCAGCCAGTAAAGAATGTTCTGTTTTTTTTTTAAAAAAAACAATTTTGAAGCTATTGTAATTTTTTTATTTTCATTTTTTTCCAGTCTAATTATGTTCTTTAATGATTTTTATTTTTTAATTTTTTTTTTAGTATTTGACCTTTTCCAATAATACTTGGCCAGCATGAATAACGAAGAGTTATTGGCATTGTTATAAAAAAAAAAAAGAAAGCCACAGAAAGATTCCTTCTTTTGTCTGTCCAGATGGTCGTATTTAAGCAAAGAGTAAAACAATGAATAAAGCCTTCTTGGACTCAGTGAAAAAATCACAGACTGGAATCTGAATTTCATGATCATTATTTCATAAGTGAGATGAAACAATTCCAGATTTCAGTTGTGCTAAAATATTCAAGTTTTATTCTAGACACGTGGAAAGAATGTAAGATAATACATTACAGTGACTTGCTTTAGTGCACTACAGAGGTTACTACACATAAAGTAATTTGATTATTACTGCATCCAGTATCCGAAATTTGATAATATGATTATTGCTACACATCCCAGCAATTCAGCTGGGAATCCCAAGAAAACTACATGGGCAACTGGAAGAAAACACACATTATTTGACCTGCTATTCAGAAACCTGGAGTCTAGATTTTTGGTTTGACTTCTTTGTATACCCATTTTTACTAAGCTTTCCTTTGACTTATGTACTCCTGTTAAAAAAAAAAAAAGTTACACTTATTCTTGCTGTTAGTAAAATAGTGGAATTTGGCAGTTGAGAGTTGAAATTTCTAGTTGGATATTTTTAATGGCTTTCTACATTTCACATATTTGGGATTAAAGGGAAATCTGACTGCACATAAACCTCTGGGTGGGGATGCAACTTTAGCATGAAACTTAAACATCATCATCATTCCATAGTCTTGGCTCTGTTTAAGAGTCCAACCCAGAGCAAGCTACAATTTATATCAAATTTTTCTTAGAGTGCAAAATTCTGTCAGTTTTACTCTTGTGTTGTTAAATGCACTAAGTGACCCCATTCTGAGATTGTTGACCAAGCACCCCTCAAGAACTACATATTTTTTTCTCAGCTAACGCGCTCCTCAGTGCAGGGCTTGCTCTAAGAATGGAAAAATAACAAATTCATGTTCCCATTACCCTGAATGATGCTACACAAATAACATAAATAGAAAGGCTCATTTTAGAGTTGAAATAAGTACTATAAAAAACGTTGATAATGTAGATTTGTCACTCACAAGTCACATTTACACTAAAACGGTATATATGAGTAGAATGATTACTCCTTAATCATAAACATATCTAGTTGCATATTTCAAGAATATACTTTTCATATCATTGTGTGCATGAACTTCTATTGCCACAGAGCAGGTTACACATGTACTCTGACCAAAAGTATACCCTCTAATGTTCTGTGCCGCTGTTCAAAAGCTCCAGACTATTGCCAGATGCTAAAAGCAGACTTCATAATTTGTACTAATGACAGCAGAGCCACATGAAGTACTGCAAAAACAGAGGCATAATTTCAAGTAATTCAAATGACTTAACAGTATTATTCTCTTTACCAGCAATTAATCTAATAATTTCCCCAATGAAAACTAAACCCACTAGATACCTCGGTTTTGATTCATATATAGGATATTTGTAAATGACTTATTTAGAAAGTCCATCCTTTCTAAATATGTCACATAGATACAAATATGTACCATCATCACAAGATGGCACTAATGAAAATAATCTTAATGAAAAAGTGAAATGTGAAAGAGCTGTTCTTTCCAGCAGAAAATCGCATCATGAAATTATGAGAATCCTATACCAACAGCACAGTCACTGAAACAGTCTTACTGAAGATTTTCCAATCTTCTTACAAGAACACCCTGCATGAAATGCTGAGGTCTGGAAATGCACCTCTGGCTATTGTAGCTGTTCTTAACCCCATCAGTAGCGATAAAAAATTAGAAGCAGCATGCTTTGTATTACTCTAATTCACGCTTTGATTCATACCTAACTTTTAAAACAAACTATGCAAAAGTCTACCTTCACCATTAAATCATATAAATATTTGAAACCATCATGACCATAGGATGGTGAAAGGTGGGTTGAAAGCTAATAAACGCTTCAGACTTGATTTGGGGTGACATGATCTTTTTTGGGTGACTGTGACACTCTGGAGAGAGACAAACAGCCTCTCATCCAGCTGCAGTGTCTGGCAATACACTCAATAGGTTTCCCAGGACAACCATATATCCTTTTGCCCCGCAAAAGGCCAGTCAGAAACTACTCCTAAAACTAAAGAAAGCATTTGTGTATACAGAAGATTTTATTGTAATTAATTACATCCCAAAACATTCCCATTCCTGCTGGTGCACAGGAAAACGAAGAAGCAATATTAAAGAAATATGGAGAAAAGTGACTGTGAACAGATTTGAAAACAATTAAGCTGCTTCAACAAAACCCAAATACTAGTGAGCTCTCTTATCTTCAAGACAGTGGAGGGCATTCTTCCAGAATGAATTAAAATATTGGTACTAAAAAAACCCATCAATAAGTGCACAGAGCTCTTAAAGCCTGTACGAGAGTCAGGATGTGTGCACACGGGAAAATTTCAGAGCAAAGAAGTTGTAAAATACAGCACAGTGACTTAAACATTTCATGAATATATCTGCAACACCACAATATGCAATATAACATCATAATAACTAAAAATGAATAAGTTTTGCACCTTTTAATGTGCATTCTACAGCATATTTAACATTAGCTAGCTTTGACTAGCTCTGTACTTTTTGACTAATTTAGGTTTGCTACTGAAAGTACACACTGCTATAGCAGAAGTATCCTACATGACTGGATGCCTTTGAAAAAAAAAAGAAATTCCCTACCGTAGGCCTGAATGAGAAATTTAAAATATCTTAAGCATTTTGGTGAGGATACACCAATAATGGAAACACAATGTTTGCTTTTGAAAGTAGTATTCCAGAAGGTGAATTGGCTCCAAGAGCAGTAGGAAACTGCAATACACTGTCTAAAACATTTCTGGTTGGTTTTTTTGTTGTTGTTTTTTTTTTTTTTCTCTCCTCCCCTCCACATCCATATAGTTTACAATATTGTACCTATATCCTGTAGGGACAACATATTGGCACGCAATGCGGACACCATCTGTAGAAGTCCAATTTCAAATCAAGTAATCTGAACTAAGTCACGACAGGGCCAAGCCCAATACTTCACCTTGAAGCAATACGTCGCCTCTGAGCATACCAGTGAAGATTCCCCAAGGATTTTCACTGTCTCCAAATGCTCCTCCGCATTTTAGATAAAAACCTGCCAGGGTGTTTTCTGCAAGACTTCACCCCGAAGGAATGCTGTTGACACCTAATCTCACAGCATGGAGTGCCAAACATTTTACAATCTGTCCATTTTTCTGAAGCTGTTTGTCACCTAGTGATCACTATCCTATATTCAATTGGAAATACAATTTCCATCCCTAGAGCTAAAAACTATCAAGTGATAAAAAAACCCCAGTGCTTCAAGAACATTGTCGCAAATGGCTTACTAATAGCAGATATTTATTGATACTTGTCAAGACAACAAATTACAAACACTCCTTCAGAATTACTGAAAAACTTTCTGAAACACAGAAAACATTACTGAAAGGCTATTCCAGAATGACCTCTGCAGGTGGACACTTGTTTCTAGGACAAAATGCACTTTACTTCTGGAAGAACTACTCTTCTCAAATGAAACATACAGAAGAAGGGGGAAAATATCTAGAAAATATGAATCACTGCTTGATGGGACAAGAATGGATAACCCATCATCATCATCCCCGTGACCAACACACAGAGGAGCCACACAACCACATTGGTTTTTTTTTCACCGTTGCCAGTTTCTTCGCCTTTCTCCAGGATCTTATAAAAGTGTTGACTAATCCTTCCTTTCCATAAAGGCACCCAAATTTTATGTTAAGCACCACTGGACTCTCAACATTGATCTGCTGCTTTTAATTTTCTTCATTTACTATCTACCACGGTGTCTCTGGGAGAGCCATGACTGAGGAAACTCCTCTGTTCTGGGCAGTGCAGGGAAACTGAGAGACCTCCCCCGTGAGGTCACCACCACCATGATACTTCCTAGGCTTCCTGGACTGGATAGGTGCAGGACTTATTTAAATATGATGAACTTAGAAGAAATTTGCATGGTTTTATCACTACCCCCTGTGCCTTAATGAAGAAGTGACAGTAAAACAAAAACAAAACTTAAGTTTTTAAGTTACTACCAAAAAGCTTCAGTCTTCCAAAAGAAAATTCCTTGAAAGAGATTGCACTTCTGCTATGCAAGTACAAAACCAGAGTAAACATGATTTTGCCTCATCTTGCCAATTTTTTTTTTTTAAAAGGATGTAGAGTAGCAGGAAATAGAGATTTTTAGGATTCTGCAGGCATCCATGTGTTACTCTGAATCCTGTTCCTGTAATGGAAAGCCTTCCGAGTGAAAGGAGACACCTGCTTTTCCATAGCTCACAGTCTCCCTGTGGGCCATGAATAATCCGATATACTTCAGCGGTGATTATCGTCCTTCTGAATCCAACAGTAATCCAAATTACAATAAAGAATGGATTTCCAAGGTAATAAATTATATCTATTATTAACATAAGATTTTTGGACAAATTTGTCTTTAAAAAATTATCTGGAGTTTTCTAAATACCTGGATAATTGGTCAATACTGTCTGTTTTGGTATCTTGTTTTCTCTGTATTGAAATTACACTATTCAGGCTGAAATACAGCTCAGAAACAAGGCAACAAGACTAGGTTACATTTCATATTTTCACATTGTTATATGTTGAACAAACATATGGGGAACTAAAGACATTGGCAGAAAGCTAAACCACATTATGTATTTAGTACTGGCACGTTAATGTATTTCCCAAGTCCAAAAGTCCAAAACTAGAAAAAATATTTATTCTTAAGAACTCTCTCTACTTAGACTTTTAAATCAAGTGGTCCTGTTCAAGTTTGTTCATGGATGCTATACTGAATTAAAAGTAATAATTTTCAGTTAGTTAGTGACGCTTTTGCTTTCTTGCTGTCCTTCTAGCCTCAGGATTATTACAATCCTTGCTGTGCGTGTTTTATAAAACATACAGATGTTAGTTGCACAAAACCAGATGCTCTGATAAAAGACAGCGGTAGGAAGAAGCTAAGTCAACATTATGATTGCATTAAAAGTGAATATGTTTCCAGGCACCTGTAGCATAAACCTACTGAATCCAAGATATACAGTTTGAAAACAAATTGCTGCTAATTTTCTAATTACCATTAGTCTAGCAACTGTCACTAATTGTCCTAGATTAGGGACTGCAGTTCTGCTGTGTGTTTATGCAGCATCTACAGCAAGCAGTGTCCTGGTGCTACAACAGTAATACTGGGAAACAATCATGAGGTGGTATCGGACTGTCCAAGTTAGTGGTCCATTTTCACAGGCCAGTTGCCACACCAGAGAGCAGCAGTAGTGACCAGTGCAGGGGTATACCTGCAGCTCAGAACTTTACACAGGTTTGAAAAAATTACCTGAAAACTCCATCAGCAGCCCAGAGGTCTTTTGAAGGGTTTCCACAAATGTACGCTCATTTACCAAAAAAAAAAAAAAAAAAAAATCCATTTTTGTAAAGCTTTTTGCAAAGGCTATTTGATGAGTTTGTTTTAGTATTATTTTACATGGCTACATTCATTTCAGCAGCATGGAATGGATAATGAAAATTGTTCAATACAATTGCCTTTCCAGCTGTAGTTCTAGCTGAAATATTAAGCTATCACATAACAGTGGCAGCTCTCCAGGCAGGGGTAAAAAATATTTTGCACCTGTTTACAAATGTATTTAGTCATTATTCATCATTACCTTGACTCTACATCTGATTAAACACATACATGCCAGACTCCCTTTCCTTCACAACTGCTTCAATGCCCTCTTACAGTCAAGCTTAATTCTTTACTTTCTAAATTACAGGGAACCCCAAATGCACTTGATGTTTTATTTTCCTGCATCTACCTCCCTGATCTTCTGTGATTTAAAGAAATCCTTATGTGTGTTCATTCAGTATTGTCTTGAAGATCTTTGAAGCTGCCCATATGCCAACCTACATTAAACGTACTTGAGCAACCTTCTCCGAGATGCCCCTTTCCACGAAGATTATCATTTGGTACTGACCATACTCCTCAGCTTCAGTAAAGATAAATCATCCTTCCAGCTACAAGCATGGAGGTGAACAGCATTTCTATTTATGCAAACACTGACCAATTCCTACTTCTAATTTTTAGTATAACAGTTCTAGGAGTTTGAATCAGGCTTGAATGATTTTTAAAGAGTTACACAACTTGGGAATTGAAATCAAAAGCATAAAGCAAACATGATGACAATATTTAGTTATCTTGGAGTCATAATATGATGTAAGGAACTACTGGGAAAATTTAAAACTAATATAGTTCCTTTGCTGAACTTTGTCCAAGATACTGACATCACTGCTGAAACCAAAAAATAGAGGAGGTTATTTGAGGAGCAAATAGGACCATGAGGAAGATGTACGAATTTCACCATACCAAGACTTTGATTAATACTAGTCATCATCTACCAGCTACAGTTAACATATTTCCCCTTAATTTGCCAGACTGTCTCTTGTTCTTAAGGAATGTGAACAAAGATTATACTCACAGAGAAATAGATCTTGAAAACGTGTTTTGCCAACACAGATTCTGCCTAAGCAGTGTATTTGCTAGATGCCTGTGATCAGATTTTCTTGGGATAAGCGTTCCTTTAGGTGGGACTGTACTTTGTTTGCCTTAGCTGCACTTCAGCAGGGTTGGTTTGGTTGTGGTTTTGTTTGTTTGGTTGGTTGGTTGGTTTGTTTTTTAAACTAGACTTCAGAATTTTGAATCTATATTGCTTCAGTTAATTGGGACTGGGGTGTCAGAATGAGGATCACTGCAACTATGTACAAATTTACTTTGGAGGTATGTATATATTTCAGCATAAATGAAATTTATTCCCAAGCAATTGCTCACGCAGACTCTCATCTATGTGACTGAAAGGTATTCTACATTGAGCTTCAAGACAGAAAAGTACTCTTATTTGAAGAGATAGGAGAGAAGACTGCCAATCCTTTCTACAACTCTGTATCGATAGGTAAAGGAATTTAATGCATGAATCTAAAGAGCAATATCTGAAAAAAAAAAAAAAAACCAACCCAAAACCAAACAACCAAGGAACTACTGTAGTTCCTAGGGAACCAGCAGAGACTGTCTGAGCCTTAGAGGAGCAGGGCTTTAATACGTTCCTTGTTATTTGATAGCTAGTCTTAATATAGTTAGAAGAGTCTGAAACAGATGAAGGCTGCCTTTATCAAGACAGGACTGATAATAAAACTATTAATTTGTCTCTGCAGTGAACCACAAAAAGAACTTTTCACATAGGGAGTGTGAAATCTGGCATGGTTCAGAATAAAACATGGGCTTTGGGAGGAAAAACAGAAGATAATTATTTCATTACATTGAAAGTCTACAACTATCTTCTATGGAAACTTGAGAATACAACTGAATCTTCTTGCAACATAGGATATGAGAGTTTTTCCACAAGATCCTTTCCATATCCTCTTCCACCTGAAGCAATAACCACGTGAAGGCTGTATTAATTTTAAATTCCTGGTACTGGATAGGTGGTTTCTCATATGGACTCAATGACACAACACACAAATGAAGCTCCTTGCAAGTTCCCAGCCTCTGATGGAGCTGTGGCTTCCCAGCAAGCAACTGTCAGGAGCACAGGAAGGTGCACCATCAAAGCATCCAGAAATGACATGGAGAGCACAGGATCTGTCCTACACAAACACCGATCAGAAGCAAAAAACCCAAACCAACTCCAGGTTGAATGGAAGACGAGAAGCTGTTCAAGGGAATATTGCCTTTAGATGCTCTACAGGACAGAACCAAAAGAGACAGAAGTGCTAAAATGGGATTTCCTACTAGAAGAGCCCACGAAGGTAAGAACAGGACCATTAAGAAGATGATCAGTCCTGAAGGCAAGGCAGCCCTTCCAGTACTTAAAGGGGACCTATAGGAAAGCCAGGGAGAGACCATTTATCAGGAAGTGTAGTGATAGGATCAGGGGTAATAGCTTTAAACTGAAAGAGGAGAAATTTAGATTAGATATTGGGAAGAAATTCTTTACTGTGAAGGTAGTGAGACACTGGAACAGGCTGCCCAATGAAGTTGTGGTTGCCCCATCCCTGGAAACATTCAAGGTCAGGTTGCATGGAGCTTTGAGCAACCTGGTCAAGTGGGAGGTGTCCCCCCCCATGGCAGGGATGTTGGAACTTGATGATCTTTAAGGTCCCATCCAAATTTAACCGTTCTATGATTCTGTCCAGCGGGAATCATGAAATACTGCAAAAGTGAGTTGTGGGAGGAGAAGATGATGTGGTTGAAGCTACTTATCTTTAGTTCTTTAGATACAAAGGTGAAGAGGGCACCCACAGTGCAAGTGGTGGCAGCATTCTTTGAAATAATCACACTGTACGTCTGTAGGACCCCCCCACAAAATTATATTAGCGCATATACTAACACAAGAAATTTCATATTTCCAGAATTAAGTGTGCGTTGCTACACATTTGTATATAGGTTCTTTACATATATCATACACCTCCAGCTCTTGGTATCGAAGAGCATCACAACACACTCTTCATTAGTCACACGGACTTTCCACACAGTATTGAAGTCACATGTAAGCTGGAAGCTGAAGTAGATGCAAGGAACAGTGCGGTATTATTCTTTAGATACATTCCCCAACAATAAATCACTATTGTGTTTTAGGAATGAAACAAAGATAACACATCAATACTTCAGTAACAATGATTTTCCAAACATCTACAACCTAAGCTAAGGAAAAATGGACATTTGCACCTGAGAGGTGCAAATAGACGATAAATTCCATTTCACTGATGCCTTTTAAAAAAACCCCATAATTAAAATTGAGGTTAAATTTAGATCATTCAGTCATCAGTTAAGGAAAAATGATAGATACTCTAAATGATATAAAAGCTAGAATAACTTTTTAACAAGATAAACAGTAGGCAAACTTTACTTGGTATCACTGTTTGTCATGAGTTCTGAAGAGTGTGACTTCTCTTTAAGACGAGGCAAAAGATCAGGTTTCCAAGGAAACTAAGAAAATTTAAATTACAAAAGTAATTTAAATATGAGAACATTCTGAGCAATTCACACGTACACCTCATCATTTTTATAAATGACTAAAAAGAAGAAAAAAAACCCAATCCTAATCTGACAGTGCTAAATAGTGTGAAAAGTTAATAGGAAAAAGCATGAGATAATCCTAAATATTGACACCTCCATATTAGCAATTCTCTTTGGGTGATTTTGTCAATACAGTAACTGGCAATGCAAGAGGAACAACAGGTACAACAGAAACCAATTACAGGTGTCTAGTTTTGCTCCTGGGCACAGGCAAGCCCTATGGCTACAGCTGATGCTGGTCCAACAGTCATATGCTCCATTCAGTGTCACAGATTGACTCCAGGCTGGCAAAGAGTGGAGGTGGGGGGGAAACCCTCCCAAATTTATGCTCTGCTGTGTATTGATCAGCACAAGTGCCAGGGGAGCCAATGTGGGGAGAGGGAGGCTGTGGACTTGGCCATGTGAAAACTCCTGGCCAAGCTGCTGCTCCCACTTCTGCCATTGAGGGCTTGGCCCGTGGCCGCTGCTTGCCCTCGGTGGAAAGTTAAAACGACAGAGTAGGAAGAAACAGGAAGGTTTTGCATTATGCTGTTATTTGCGGTGCCAGCAACAGCCAAAACAGATTAGTCAGTGTCCAGATTCACGAGCACGTGCTTCAGAGCCAGCTTCCCAGTTGTTCACCATTTATCTACCCCTCATCTCCTCCTAAAAGAGCATTAACTGTTTCAAAACTTGAGTAAGTCACCCTCAAATTATTTATCTCAGTTTCAGTTAAAATGAGTATTTGTGGTATGGCTGGTTTCCCCAAGAGCACAACGAATTTTTGTGTAAATATCCACCTGTCTCCACAACCAAGTTAACAAAATAGTTATAAAAAAAAAAAAATCAACCGGAATTTAGAGCAGTCATTAAAGACAACATCCCATAATGATGATGAATTTTTGGAGTATGTACAGATACTGCTACAGTTTCACTCCAATGAATGGCAATAATAATCTACTCTTTTGTGTAGACTACACAAATACGAGGACGTTGGGGCACTGAGAAAAATTGCCTTAATGCTTTTTTGGAAATTTCTAAAGTATGTTTCCCACAATGACTGGGATACTAGTACTGAAAGTTATTTTCCCCAGAAAAGCTTAATACAAATCCACTGAACTGAATTTTGTACATATTTTAGAACACTTAATTATCAGACTATATCTTTAACTACATGCAACCACAGAAATTAGTTTTTGAGGTTTGAGTGCTAAAGAAACAGGTTAAGAAAGAAGAAAAATGGCAATGATGAGAAAAAAAGAGAAATATATAGGAAACTGTATGAAGCAGAAAAAAGCTTTGTCTTTCAATCTTAGATGTGAAAGCTTCTACTGAGTCCTATAAAATTGAATTTACAGCTCAACAAAAGGCCAATTATATTTTAATTAAAGTTGTTTCATGAGGGCAGTGATCATTGAGGGAAAGGAGTTGTAGAAGGAGAGTTAGAAATAAGAAAAAAAATGCAGTGATGGGTAACAAAAATAAAGAGCAAGAGGCAGTGAGAAAGCCATGCATGAGTAAAAGAGAGCACATTCTGCAGCAGCAGAAAAAACAGCAAAGAAGAGAATTTACTGGAGAAGAATAAAGTCTGATGGTTTGGGGTGGGGTTGGCAGAAACAGCAGAAACTGCTGAAGGAATAGAAAAATCAGAATTTAAAATAATTCAGAATATAGATAAATTTAATACAGTGTTCTTTAATATTAAATTCTGAAAAAATAAATTTATAAACTTATAATAATGGAAAACAGACACTTTAAAGGTTAGACCACAGTATCAGGTAAAGAAAAAGAATACAAAACAAGAAAAGCTAGAAATATCACAGATGCACCAAATTAGAGGGTATGCTCCTCCACGATATCTATCTAAGAATCATCTTCCATTTAAATAAATCCTTTGCTGCCTTATTCTATTAGATTAACTTTACCTAAAATACTATTCAATAAAAATGTTCTTATAGTCTTAAATGAATAGGGGGTGTTCTTCATGAAAGTCACCAGGATTTTGTGTCTTGTCTTGGAAACAAAAACTAGCACAAAACATAAAAGGATGCTAATTTGCCAAAACTCAAACAAATAAAACAATACAAACACTTTAGGATGCTTAGAAGACATGACTGCATGTGAAAGTTCATGGCAAGAGAGAGTATGTTGCTCTTGGGCCTGCTAGGAAACCATCAGTATTAATAAAGCTATATTAACTTCCACATAAACTGATTAACACATATTTTCTGTAATAGTGTTACAAGCTAAATGTATTTTTAAACTGAATTGGTAATGTTAACTACTTATGATCATCAGAAATGCTTCATAGCAGAGTATTTTATGCAAATATTTACTATTACATGTTGCAATTAAAAGAGCACATTCTTAAAGGTTGCAGTACTAAAACTATACTAATGATTTATTTTAATTTTAAACAGCAAACTTTTTTTAATTAATAATATGTCTGAATTGGTCACAGGCAAAAGAATGAAATTTCTGTTCCAAGCTAGAATCCATTAAAGCCACACTGAGTGGGATTATATAGGTATAACTCATATTAACATCTGGCTATGTAGTTAGCACTGGCTTCTTTATAAGCAACATGCAGTAGAGCCCATTGAGTTAAATTTAGTGTCAAATATTTATTTCGGCTTTCATCACAGGTCAAAGAGAAAGATATTTTATCTTCATAATAGTGTAATTTTTTACTGCAACACAATGAAAGACCTTGCAAAGATATTTTATGCTTCAGTCTTTCAAAGTTATTCTGTCATCATAGACAGATTTTTTTTATTATTCTTTTACATAAAGAGGAATTTTTTTAGTTTGTTGATTGGTTGGTTTTGCTCTTTTAACCTTCCTCAGAAGCACCAGGGAGTGACTGACTAATGCAGGGGTCAAGATGCTTGGAGATCTGCACTGACTCAGAAAGTAACACTAAGAATTTCCCCTCAGGAGCTCAGGTAGCACATCATGTTCACTTGAGTAGGGTCACATATTAATCTTTGCCATCTGGGACTGGGAATACATTTCTCATGCTACTGGACAAGTCACCCGCAACTTTCCCTGCAGCGTGGTGAGTGGCCACCTTGAGAGATCTCATTTAATTAGCAAGGACATTATGGCACAGATGACCAGTGATCTTCTGTTTCTATCTGTAGCCTATGTGCTGATGTTTAGGAGGGGAATATCTGACCTAAACAAATACTTAGGGTTTGCACTAATACCAAGTGAAATGCAAAGGCCTGCCAGACACAACAGACCAGACTAAGCAATCTCATGAAACTAATCTTTAGTTCATTCAGGTTAGTGTCTGTACAAAGATTTCCCATGTAGAAGTACAGTTGGGTTTAGTGTGAGTCACTTCATGAGTGAAGGGAGAAACTAATGTTAATCTAAACCCAAAGACATCCCTCAGCTTCCTGTTATCCTATTTGTAATGCAGATACATAAGCAAATCCCATATTTAAAGAACATTGTGCTTGAAGTCTCTGTATATTTGGCACATACAGATACTCCCTGACTATCTTGTTAAACGTTGGGTATAAATAAATACCAAAAAAAAGAATAATAAATATATAAAAATATATTAAAAAGTAAACGTTGGGATAAACTCCATATCTGTCTGCTTATAGGCAACAGTTATATTTCTATGTAATTTGTCTACTTCCAATAAGTATACAATATCTTTAATAAAAATTATAGTGTTTTTACAATAAAAGGCATTTCTAGTATAAAAAAATTATAGAAGAGTAAATTTTAGAACACAAGTGTTTAGATGCTACGCTTAAGGTTACAACAGAATCCTGAAGCAGAGGGAACATTATATATATACGCTTACATGCTTCAAAATGTACTTCAACTGAGGCAAAAATCACGTTAGCCTTACTACATAACTCATAGTCTTCATATTTTGTAAGGAACTATTTAGAAAAGCCTTCCTATATTTTATAGCATGGTCTGTTACTTCTTCTATCTAAAAACCCTTGGGATGAAGTGCAACAAAAACTGAGAACAGTTGTCGATACTGACTCATTCCAGGTCTGTTGCACACAGTTCACATGCATTCAGGGCTCAGATTAACCCGGCCCATTTTAAACAGCAGATAATTAAAAAAAAATTAGAGCATCATAAATTACATTTAATCCAAAAGGCTCTTAAAATGCTTTATAGGCTCTACACACAAATCACTCCATCAGTCACCGAAAGCAAGTACCTCTGGGATGAAATGCAACAACTGTTCCAAGGGGCATGGCAGAGGAGAGGAAGTGAGGAATACCAGCACATCAAATTGCAATTGCAGGGGGAATTTAGGTAGGAAGAATGTAATTACCCCGTTTGGAGCCTGGCCAGATGACGGGGGTTAACATCTTATAAAGAGCCCTATGAGAATTTTAACAACCCCTAGTGCTCAGGACCTTTAATTTATATTAGCTCTCAGGAGCAAGGCTAACAGCTCTGCTCAACCGGTTTTGTATGCCGCTACAGGAAGCAGGGGAAAAAACAGCTTCTAGTTGTTCCCTGTGGTTTTCCACCCAGCTACTAAGCAGATTAGTACTCCTTAGTCTGCAACATCTGATGAAAATGCAGCAGAAGGCAACGTGATTGAAAGCTGCAATGAATCAGAGCAATTTTTACTGATCCTTCAAAAGCCATACAGAAGAAAATGCTTCCTACTCCACTAAGTCCTCATAAGTAAAGCATTCAAGATCATCTCAGCAGGTATAATAATAAAAAATAAAGTTACAGGTATAGGAAGATAGCACCAGAAATCACTATTCCCCCTCCCCAAAAGCAATCTCTGAGAAAACAGCAAACTAAAGCATGCAAAAATCAGTTTCTTTCACACACGAAGTAAGCAACTGTCATCATTTAAGGCTATTAATATATCTTATGTTAGTAGATATATGTGTATGCATTTTAATGCTTTTTGCTTAAGACTGCATCTTAAAGGCAACAATGAAAGCGAGAAAGATGAGCAGGTAGGGAGAAATAACAAGCATGTAGTTCATCTTACTTTTTTTCCACTGTCACCTTTCAGCAACAAAAAAATCCTGTAGACTTGCTTCCAAGTTTCCTTCCTCCAAAATCAAATATCAAGTGCAGCTATAATGGAGCACAGCTTTTCACTCCCATTGAACCAAAAGCATTCAGAACAAATTCCAAGAGACTGTCAAACACTCTTTGAAATTGTTTAAGTTATGGATCCATACCCCACAGATGTATCCTATTTCTTCAACGAGATTACACACAATTTAGAGCCACTTAACTTCTTTCCTATAATCTAACGCACCATAGATATTTTTATTTTGGTGGTTTTAAACTTCTGAACGTCCACAAGGGTGTCTTTGATTTGCCTCTTGCTAATTTATTTTGTTCACATCAGACATGCATAATAATAAAAGTATCATGGATTTCTATATGATTTTCTCTTAAAGGTCATTATTTGTTCCATCTTATAACCAGAATTACTCATTAGGATGCAAGAAACTTTGAAAGAAGAAAGAATGAAAGGCTTCTACAAATCAAAGTGAAGCATTTTGAGTTGCAAATATTCCTTGGCCACAGCAGAGATGCTGTATATCATATGGACAATGCTACTGCTGCAGGAGCTTTGTGATTTATGCTAATGAGAAAAGCCACCTTGACCAAGAGAAAACAAAGGACAGAATAGTTCAGTGCTGATGCAGATTTTGAACATTAGGTTTAAGTTTCACAGGAAATACCGAAGACCAGTGGTTACAGGAATCTCACCACGCTGGTACGTATCTGCGAGTCTTCTCGGGAGAGATGTCAGTCAGAAGCAGAAATGAGTTATGAGTGATTTGTACCCCGCAGTTTTATCCCAAGCCTTATCAGCTCCCCTGCAGGCTCTGGTGAAGAGCCCACAGTCCCTGCTTTTTAAAGAGGATTCACAGACCAGTATTTTACCTACACAACACCCTTGAAAAAGCACATAATTCACTCTTTTTATGCAAGACCATCATGCAAGAGTGCTCCGTATAATTGCAGCTATAAGGGAGAATTTATCTTGCTACAAGTTTATGTTTCAGCATGTCTCACAGTGGATTGGTGTGATCCTCCTCAAACTTCATTTTTCAAGAGCTAAGCGAGTGTTTAGCAGCCTATTTCTTCACTGACTTTCAGGATCAAATGAGCTTTCCTGAGTCCCTAAGAACGAGATTTTGAAAAGCATTTAGGCACGTATGAAGTTTTCATATGTTCTTGTCCCTCATCGGCTTCAGAACACTTAGGAAAAATCACAGCACTGGTTTATAAAGTTCAAAGATGCCCAAAACCAACAGTGTAAGGTCTTTGAAAGGCCATAAAAGGCAGAAATTCATACTTCAAGAACTTACAACTTGTTGCAGAAGACAAAGATCTGCTCTGCTTGAAGGTCTGAGTTCACTCCATTCAAACTGAGTTTTTGATCACATAAAGAATCAGTCTCTAAGTTACAAACTCATTTCTTGTCCATCTTTACTATATGGAGATCATGTCAGTGTGTTGGCAAACAAAAGCCAACAGCAGTGACTTGAGAAGTAGATTTATTACTTTATAACAATCACGCTGTGCAAATTATCATGTCCACAAATTAATCTCATGCTTTCACTTTTTACTAAAGAGTGTCACAATCCATGGAGCAAATTTCATCCTCGTGACTACTAGAATTGCTCTCCCCCTCCAATGCCTGTGCTGATATGTATTTGTTTTCAAGCTATTCATGCCTCACCCTGAATATAAAAAACACTACACAAGTAAAGTAAATGTTGCACTGATAAAGATAAAATACTAAAATCCCCATGCTGACAACTCCAGGTTGGATTTAGGAGGAGTTCCAACTAGGGTCCCATGCAGATGACAGCTAGTAAGTGTTCCTATGATCATGAAATGGATGATTAAAATAAAACAGATTAGAAAATTTACCAAACTCACTCTGGCTGAAGAAGCTTAAATTGCAGAGATTTCTATGCTGTTGAAACATAACTAAAATCTTTTCCAAAGAAACCAACAAAAAGAAGAGCATGTGTGTGATTTGCAAGGTCAGCACTGTTAAATTACAGCAGGGCCACAACACACTGAGGAGCCTTTTTGTATTTCTCTAAAATACATGTTATCATACAGATGCTGTGCACTGTGTTCATGCGTACAATAACTGAACAACACGGACAACTTCATCTAGTTGTTTGCTATGACATTAAAAAAAAACAAACGGAGTTTTTTGGTTTAATACAAGGTGGGGGAAACAAGTACTGCATTTTGCCCCATTGGTTAAAGTGAACAAAAGTGGCCATGTATCTTAACACCTGGGAAAAGTCAGGGCATGCACAGCTGGCCGCGAGCTGGTCACACATTCCTGAGGTTACAATTACGACCAGTGTTCTCAAACCAGGCTCATTGACAAGCAGTTGCAGATGGCCAAAACGCTTATGTATGGAAATAGCTTTACTCAGCAAAATCTTAAAAAAATAACATATCAATAGGAACACTTGTATATGTGGCTATAGCACTTTCTCAGTGATGTTTTCTTCAGTTAGCCCAC
Organism: Nycticryphes semicollaris; assembly: GCA_013400055.1. NCBI lineage: Eukaryota > Metazoa > Chordata > Aves > Charadriiformes > Rostratulidae > Nycticryphes > Nycticryphes semicollaris. The sequence continues at coordinate 691,143 of VXBJ01003113.1, read as the reverse complement.
AGGTCACGTCACATAAACTGAAAACAGGAAATCTTTTGTATTGCACATCATATATATCATTTGGTACCAGCATATCATTTTCCCCAACAAGTAGACTTCCAGCGTAGTTAAAGTGGGGAAACACTATCAGACTGTTAGGTTCTGTTCACAGATTTGCCAACAACCAGCTACGTGGCCAGTCCTCTTTTCGATATTCCAGTTTAATGAGGGGACAAATGAGCATGACATGACTATCATTTGCATATACAGCTCCACATTTCTGGCCCTTGGATGAACAGCCACAAAAACTGTAAAATATCATTTTGTAATCTCTGTAAGTAACATGAGAGAACATAATCATGTATGCTTACCTGAAAACTTCTCTGGTGTTTACTGAAACAATCAAAATTCAAACATGGTAAGAACTGAAAAAACGTCCTGTTTAGATATGATAATATAAGATAAAGCTTTTAGTTATTTGCAAAGAAATCCTTGTGAGATACTTCTTTAGTAAGGAGATGGGGTGATCACATGATTAGGTGACTTGGTTTTTGTGATGCTGAAAGCACAGACACTTAACATAGGGGGAAGGAAAACAGCTGTTAATGTGTTAAAATACAGGACGAAAAAGACATTTAAGTGCAACATAGAATCAATCCAATGTTTTCAAACTCCTGCTTAGCAAAATCTATACCAGAAATAATACAGTAAAAATTATCAGACTTCACACCAACATTGCCAGAGCAAGCAGTAGGGGCAGAGATTTGCACCACTAAATGAACCTTATTTTGATAGGAAAAGAACTACTATCTTTTCCAAAACTGAATATGCAAAAATTGAGCCAAGGTGTGATTACAAATATTGTCATTTCAAAATGTTCTCAATAGAAAGCACAAAAGAAGAACAAATATACAAAAGTATTGGCTCATGCCTGCTTTCCCCTGAGCAAGAGCCCTGTGATCAGCCCAGCCCAGCCCAAGGGATGAACATCTTTATGCAAATGATCAGTAAGACCAAAAGGTCACTAGGGTTTTAATTTACTATTTGCATTTACTATTTGCTATAAAACTCATATCTTTAAGAAGACTTCATATATGTTTTTCAGATACTATGCATATCTGAAGTCAACAAATCAACTTTATATAAACTCCTAGTAATATTTTGACCCAAACCAGCCCAAAGTAGACAAGACCTCTCCAGAACTTCTGGCTTTCCATTTTATTGGGCCTAATGCTTCACTCCTTGAGACAGAGAAATCTTCCTCTGTGAAGATCAGGGAATTTTACCATGGTACAGTGTGAAAGATCAGACCTAATGTAGAACAATAATCATAAAACTCTCTTAAAGCTATTAAATTTGCACACAACACTTGAACTCATTATTGAAAATATTTGTAAATAGAATAACAAATTTGATTCCCAATTTTGTAGGTTTGTATTACTGAATATTCCAAAGCCACTTGAAAGAGAATTAGTTGTGAGGTAAATTTGGACTTGCATATTCCCTTCTGTATATTCAGCTTTTCAAAGATTATTTTATTCAGCTTGCAACTACAAGCACAAATGCTGATTCTAAATATATCTGCTGAACTCTAAATGACTTCTGTTTATAGAAATAGGACACAACAAGCTATTAAATCTTCCTTGCAAACTGTGCTATGCCAAAATACTTGCTCCACATTTTTGAGCTACAGTTAAAAGACTTTGACAACGAGAAGAAAACTGCTAAGACAGTTATTGTAACAATGTATTTTATTATTTAAATCTTCCCTTAGCTGGACTTGATTTTAGGTTAAAAAAAAATAATTTAAAAGTATCCAGTAGTGCTTGAAACCTTCATTACTTTCCATGATTTAAGTATTCAACGCTCTTTCTTGCTATATAGCATCCACATAAATTCAGAAGGAAGACAACACAATAATAATAAAAACTTGCATGGCTTTCAGCGACTCAAAGTAGAATAGTCAGAAATTACAGTCCTGATGACTCCACAAAGAGCTCATAATTAGGCAAGAATTAACTGCACCCACCCATTAACCATAAGGTTCATGCTTATTATAGTAAAAACACAACAGTGGAAGCTGAGTTGGAGTGTTTTGTTCACCTTGTAAAGTCTCCTTGATGCTGATTAAGCTGCTTCTTCAGTTTCCTCAGTGTACAAGTGGTTGGTGTACTCGAAAGTCTTTTCATGTTCTAGAGTAAAGCTCCCTAATAGTGTAAAATACAACAATTCTAAAAGTGCAGTTTCCATTTTATTGCTGTCCTAGTTGATGCATAATCACATTAACTTATTTGCAAATGGAGACCAAAATTGAAGTTTCAAATCTACACTTCCTAAAGGAGTTGGCAGCATTTTCAGTTGCTCAAAGGTCATTGTAAATAAGGCATAGAAGTTATGGCTCTTCTAAATGGCAATGGGATAGCAGTCAAGAGTTTTTTTAAAAAAAGGGGATTTTGAAGCTGAATGCAAATCTTTAAGTGCAACAGTTAAGGAAATGTTCTGTAATGTAGGCAGCTACCGTGTGGGAGAAATAACTGTATGAGTTCCTCTGATGAGGGAACATTTTCCTAGAACTACATATATACAGTCTCACACGTCTTGGTCCCTATTAACAGGTTCTTGTTCTCAATTATACACACCTAAGCTGTGAGAGAACATCGGGAACGTTAGTTGACTCAATGACAGTTAAATTCTGCCTGCTCCAAGTGATGAAGAACAGAAACCCAAAAGCACATTGCTTTGAAACAATCTATTTATTACAAGTCAGTTTTGGCCAAGTTTGACAAAAATCATACCTAGATCCACTCCTCACAGCTGAAACCGCTTGCCTTTGAACAACTACTTTACATGAAATAAACTTAGATTATCTCTAAAATAATTTTCCTTTCCATTCTCTTATGTTTTAATCAAAATACTCACAAGCAGCAAGCTGATATATAAACCCTTCATACAACGTTCCTCTGTCAAAATGCTTGCTGCTTGTGAATATTTTGATTTAGACAGGCATTTTAAGTGCTGAAGCAAAAAATATCAGTGATGTAAAATATCTAAAAAATGTAATGATTCAATTAATGCTGAGTTACTCCATGCATGAATGAACAATTTGACCTGGGCTTGAATACAGTATTTTAATAATGCAGCTGCCATATTCATTGGTCTCTACATTTCCTGAAAACTAATCTGCCAAACAAGTTATACAGTATTAATCTTCTGTGCTTCCGTTCATGGAGTGCTGAGTTAGTAAGGCTCCACAATCGCATGCTATTTCGTTGAAAAGCCAGTTTTTTAAAAACATTTACAGATAACATAATTCTAAAATGAAGACAGGTATATTTTCTCATTGAAGGACTACTACTATCACCTTTGAGCATATGAGTGGCAGGTACTGGTTTCTTCAGGTTAATTTAGGCTCTAAATTTTAACTATTTTGAAATACTTGTGGTACACATGGTATTGCACATGCAGTTTTGAGGTATTTTTTTTCCAAGAGGCTGTCAGAACCATAGCTGTTCAGTATTTCAAAACTTTAGTAGCACAATACATTTGTCAAAAAACATACAGAAAATGAATGAACTAGGATTAAACTTACTTTTACATAAACAAAAAAAATAATTCATGCCCTAAAGAATTTCTCCTGTTGCACTCGATTGGTACTATCCCAATATGCAGTGCTGGACCTAACTGGGTGTGGACTGGCAAAGCTTCACCTATAATACCAACAAATACCATATGGAGTTCCTGTGAAATGTGTGTTACCCTGGGCCCTCAAAATCAACTTTTTTCCTCCCCTTATAACGATAGCTTGTTTCATTTCAGGGTTAATACACAAATACAGGAATAACCTTTGAGCCAAACCAAGTCAGTGTTGCTTTGGCAGAGTAACCCAGCCCCATGAAATCATCAATGAAACCATCAGTAAAATTACTGATGTGCAAAAGGACTTACAATGGGTTGATGAAAGACCACAATAACTTTGGATGAACACTTACAACTTCAGAAACAAAAGTGATTAAGAAAAATAAGTAAGAATTCTGTAACTGCGGATGACAGCAGCATTACAGTTAATATTTAATCATGATATTGTGAGAATGTTCAGTAGTGGAAGAAAGGATTAACATATTGCTTTAAAACATTCCATTACTTTCTGCATCTGTTTACTGATAATAAAAGAAACAGCTGTTCTAAATGTAACATTAACAGGTGTAAACCGTTCACTTGAGATTTTAAAACAATAATTCTCCATTTCCTCCATAGCTATTTTGAAATTACATTAAAACACCCCTCCTATTAGCTTACACAATTAACTGGTAATTGTTTAACCTCTCCGCATGTCCACAAAACGTATACATGTGGAGTTAGCTTCCTTCTCATTTTGTGCAAAAGGCTCTGTTCTTCTGCAGTGCACATCCTGAACTAATGTACCAGATGTGTCCCATAAAATGGTTGGTCACACTATTCAGCAGCTTTCCTTTAGCAACTGTTCTATATCAAATTTACTGTAAAAAAGCATCGTAATTATGAAGTAACACTGTATCAAATTCACAGACTTAATATCTCACTATGTTTAGTTAAACTATGAATGATAATTGAGCTTGAAATTGTATATTTACTTTAAATAAGTCCTCCAAATCATCTGCAACAATGTGTGCTTAATTCGAAGCCATTAACAAAAGATTTAACATTTCCACATTTATACTCTCCATAATTTCAGATATGATACTACATACTTAGACACAGAGAGATAGACAGGGAGAAGAAAAAAATAAAAAGCTACTTCTGGTAGCTTTCCATTTGCAACGTTAAACGGACATACCTTAAGTTTCTTACAATTGCTAAGCCAGGCCATTAAATGCTGCATACAAAAGAAACAAAACATTCAAAATCCTTCAATATTGTTGTTACAATCAAAAAAATTAATTCAGCATTACTGTTTTAATAAAATAGAACCAAAAAATCCTACCAACCCAAAACCAGACTAGCTTTCATGCAAGATAAAATAAGCTCTGAAGGCTAAATATTAAAACCCTTTCAAAAGCTGGTCTTTGATGTCCAGTCTCATGAAATGAATACCAATATGTATCTAGGGGGGGAGGGGAAAAAAAAGGAAGGAAACTACTTGCTTGAACTGAGACTAAGGAATGGGTGCCTGTGTACCTAAATAGTGTATTGCTTAGAAGCATTGATTCTATTGCTAGATATTTTAATTATTCCATAGTTGAATATGGAAAGACAGAAAAGCCCATTTTAACAGATCACAAAATATACCATACAGATTTTACTGTCGCAAATGACCTGCGAAGTGCTCCTGAAACAACTTAAGTGTTCCTCTGGTTTTGCTATTATTCTCTGAACTGCTACTGCTCATGCTAAAGGAAGAAAAAAATCCACAAAAATTCCAAATCTCTCCAAATACACTCTTCTTAACCGGGAGGAAATGGAAACTTCATTATGAAAACACCTAATACATTCAGAGAAGAAACATGTAAAAGGCACTACCTCCATTTCATGCTTATATCCATGTTTATACGCAGGGGAAAACCACCCATTTTTTTCATGTATTTAAAAAGAAAACTGATAATCAATGGTTTCCTATTTAAAGGATAAGCAACTTTTCAGAATTCAGGTGAGGCGAGCTGCAAATGCACCACCAGAACTGAACCTGCCCAAACCAAATGTACTAATGATCCTCTACAAAATTAAAAACTGTGTACAACCAAAGGCTTTTTAATTTTTATTATGAGATCATGCTTTAGCCTGGGAAGCTCCAGGTTATCACTCAGGGAACACTACTACCTGCACTAGGCATATTTTGGGAAGGCAAATATACACACCACGAGAAGTTATTTAAGCGATAACACTTTGACCGATTGGTGACTGAGAGGAAGGAAGGAAGGAATGAATGATGCTTGTTCATGGTCAACCTCAAACCTGCCTACCCATCCTTGCCAAGTGGCCAAGATGGTACAGAACTAAAAGGCCAGCAGAGGGCAGCACAAATACTGGAAGTCCCCTGAAAGGCCCGAACCGGCCACTCGTGTGGTGGAACCAGCTGCAAAGGACCATGGTGCAGGTAGAGCGATGGGCCAGCCTGTCCACTTGCCGCTCGGAGGTGCCCCTGCCAGGTCCTGCCCTCTACAAGGTAAGAGGTCCAGCAGAAGAATAACCAAACCTACTCATTGTTACACGGTTTAGGCTTTCTTCCTTTCAAACAGCCCATGCAGCTGAGGGCCGAGTGACTGCAAGGACAGGCAGCCTTCGCATGCTCTCCAGGGAGCTTCACGGGGTCCATCACTTATAGAAACATTTGAGTGGCACCAGGGGCTGATGCAACGGCCATAAGTTGATGTGCCTGCCTTTTTTTGAGAACCATTAAATCAAACACACCGTTTGACTACTTTTAAACTCGCAAGTTTAGAACTGGGTTACTTTTAGTATTTAAAACAAGGAACGCGAAGCGGAGGCATCAATAAGAGCATCTCTCGTAAAAGAAAGAGCACCTTTAGGCAGAGGAGTTAACATTTCCTTCTGCCCACACTGGATAAAGCAAGGAGAGACCCACCCTACCTAAAGCCATCTCCCACCAGCACAGCATCAGAGCAACTCACAAGTTTAACCGTGCTCCCAACCATGCAGACTGTGGTGGCTCTGAAGCCATGCTGCACCACTTGGTGCCAGCACCTAGCCACACAACTACTCCCCTCCCTCCTCCTCTCATGGCTACCTTTGTTGTCCTTCACCTCAGAGGGCTGCTGCTGTGAATTTCTTCCTTAGGTACGTGTGCCTACAGCTTGTCTTCTCTCTCTGTGGGACCCATGAGAGGAGGAGGGAAGGGGGTAGTGGAGACCCAGGTCCAACTGCCTGACCTGCACCCACACCAATGCCTTACAGGAATTTGCTTCCATAGCAATTAAGCCCACCTTGGCACCTGGGAATACCAATTACCAACCACAATTAATCCCCAATCTTAGGTCTGAATATCTATTAAACAACTTGTCCTCTATTAAGTAACAGTACCATTGTATGAAAGCCTTGTCAAAGACACTTGCTTCTGCTCCTGTAACAGCTATTTTACCTTTTAGACAACAACAACTACTACTAAATTAATCTCTTTATATTCCCAACCAAATAAAGTTGGTGCACATATTCATTTAAGTTCCATCTAACTTAGTTTGGTGATAAATTTCTGTTCTCCAGCTTGCCGTTGGCTTCTCCCACCCTAATGGCTACTCTCTGAACTCTCACAGATTGTATCCAAACAAGAATAAAAATAAACAAACTATAACCTTCTGCACCTACCACAGGGCTGGGATCCTGTTTCCTCCTCGGAGCCAAGAGTCATGTCTCCTTCCTGTGCCTCCATCCACCTTCTCCCTTCCATTCTAAAAATTCACATCTTCTGCACCATGTGACATTTACAATGAACGAGTGTCCAGTTTTCCAGCAACATTCTCATCTGGTGCCTCGTTCACTGGTTCAGTTTGGAAAGAGAGACTACTCGTGCCCTCGATCACCCCTGCTCTTTTCCCCCCCATCAGTCCCTGTGCTGCTCAGCCTCAGTATGGCAGGAGATAACAACCTCCTTCTTCCTCTAGAAAGAGGCCTCTCCTTCCCAATTTACACTTAACGACCATCACACGCCCTTCACTTGATGCCCTTCCGCTGGTCCAAATCTGCCCTTGCACATGGGCATGGCAGAGGTGGGGAACAGCAACAGAGGAGGCTGCACTTTGTTGTGCTCCTGCTCTTCCACAGCTGTGAAGAGGATGAGCACCAGAAGACAGCACCTTGTTTGCAACTACATCTTATCTTAGCTCAGGCCTTTGCACCGCTGTTCCGTGTATTGGAAAAGGTAATAAACAAAACCTTCCTATGTATTTGCATTCTTTGTCCCTTAAACCTTCCTCTACCTGACTGCAGGGCAAGCACATTATGGGTGGAGCAGCAGTCTGTGTGTGCTGATGGTTCAGGCACCTGCAGCTGGAGGGAGCAGACACCTGAATTCAGCCTGCCTTTCGCCCCTGTTGGGAGCAGAAGGAACTCCTGGCTCGCTGTCGAGACAATCCCCTAAACAGCTCACTCCAAATGCACCTGTGTGAAGCCTACATAAGACTAGCCGAGCTACTTTGATGCAAACACACTATAATTAATGGGGGTGGCTACTTAAAACAAGCCCTGTAATTTGAAATTACTCCTACAGAGTGCAGATAATGTCTTCTGTACTTGTTCTTCCTTCCTCCAGTTTGAAGTTATAAACCTCTCAAAGATGAGAGGTCACGAAGATGATGAGAGGACTGGACTCCTATGAAGACAAGGCTGAGAAAGTTGGGGTTGTTCACCCTGGAGAAGAACAGGCTTTGGGGAGACCTTATAGCAGCCTTCCAATATCTGATGGGAGCCTACAGGAGAGCTGGGGAGCTTTGTTACGGAGTATAATGACAGGACAAGGGGTAACGGCTTTAAACTGAAAGAGGAGAGACTTAGATTGGATACTATAAAGAAATTCTTTACTGTGAAGGCAGTGAGACACTCAAAGAGGTTGCCCAGGGAAGTTGTGGATGCCCCATTCCTGGAAGTGTTCAAGGCCAGGCTGGACGGAGCTATGAGCAACCTGCTCTAGTGGGAGGTGTCCCTGCCCATGGCAGGGGGGCTGGAACTTGATGATCTTTAAGGACCCTTCTAACTCTGACCATTCTACAATTCTCTTTTATAGGAAATGGATAAACATTAGCAGCATAAAAACATAATCATTACCTTTCAGTTTAGAATTTATACATTGTCATGTATTGCTGTGATGTGATTTCCTAACTCAGTTCATGCATTCATCATTGCTTGATACAGAGCAATAGATCAGCAACTTACATTTTTGAATTGTACATTTGCTTGTCTGGGCCTATGCTCCTGTCCACAAACCAGCTTGTACCCAGGTCTTTCAGCAGCCTGCAGACATTTACCTACCAGCCACAGAAATACCACAAAACTAGGTCTTACTACCACGTTTTCATAGTGCCAAGGTTTGCTAGCAACAGAACAACTAGGCATGGACAGGAATTTTCAGGTGATCTTTCTTGAAACTTTTAAACATACTCTTCCAAAGACACTGCACCTGCTATGCACAGAAGGCACAATCAGACAGGTTTATGGAAGTAGGCTGCAACCTGAAAGAGAGAAGTGAACATTAGGTTCTGGTAGAAAGAAAATGATCAGTAGCGTGCTCCACAGTAGCCTTTCCCTAGTGATGCCACATTCTCCTTCAGTGAGAACTGCTTTGTGTCTCCCACCCCCAACCAGTTTGTGTATAACATTGCACCAACACACATGTATTAGCATCTGCTTTCAGTGCCACCCTGTCCTCCTGGGACTCCAATCCTTTAATCTTTAAAGCCATGGGCAAGTTCTTGTTAATCTAAACTTTTAAGTGTACTGTATGTTTAAGAAGCACACTTCTGTAAGCTAAACTTAAAAATATTCTGAATTATTTGTACAGTTTAGAGAAAAGCTTTCTGATGACTGGACACCAGGACTTCAATATTCATTTATGTGGGCCAACAGTTCCTACATAGAAATATACCACCACAGAAGTGTAACAACTGCATATAGCAATACCTACATACCTACAGCTATCTGGCATTCTTTTGAAAATTGACATCTCATGTCTTTAGTGCATAAAAATTTGCCAGGCCCTGCTGAAAGCATCTTCTAGTCACTTCACATATAAAAAAAATTGACATACCGACATTTTCTAAACCTGCAGCAAGAAGAAAAGCATCAAAGCAGTTGAGAACACTTCTTTAATAATAAAAAAAAAGAGCAGTTGTTTTTCAACAGTATTTATTTCCAGTTTTCAAGTAGCATTTGAATTTAAATAAAAAAAAAAAATTCTCTAGGAGGTGAGCATATGACAATGGAAAGTCATTATAAAAAACTTTGCAAAAAACATACTGAAATTACAGAGTAATAATCAAAATTAAGCAAGAGAAATACAATCCCAAACAAAATGTTCCATTTACTGAGTAATTTCCATGGAGCTGTGCTTGTCAACTTCTGGAATATCTGTTAAATGATGAAAAAAGGGACGACCATGAACACAGCCTTTATTTTCCTTTCCAAGCTGTTGCTTCATCCTGTAAATTGCATTTTGTACATCTTCTCTTGACAAATGTAAGGGCAGCTGCCGAGCTAAACGTACTGCTTCTCCCTGTGGAAAAGAAAAAGAAACAAAATCACAATAAAGTACCATTTTTTAACACTTTAACATGGGGCTACCAGAAACCAGGAATTAAGCACTCACTGTTTAAAGGTCACTCTTCTCTTTGCTGCTGCTAACTACTCCAAATTCCAGAAACACAAGTGTAACTCAGAATATATTTTATTGATCATTTCATGACACTTCTACAATGGAGTCAGACACAGTCAGTCTCCTGGTCACATATGCACTGTTTTGCTTTTAGGTCCACTTTTGCAAGGTGCTGTGTGTTTCTGAGTATTTTATCTCCTGTTGGCACCAGTATCAGCTGAAAATGTTTACCAGTTCACAAGACACATTCTACACCACAAACTTGAGAATTAACATAAATGAAGTCAAACAGTCAGCTAAACAAAATTTTAAAAATACTGTAATGAAATTTAAGATTTAATGTTGTATATTGTCTATTGCAATAGATAATATAATACAAAAATAATCGTAATGTTGTATTGTCTGTTGCATCCAGTTATCTCACAATACTAGAAAGCAGAAGTGGCTGCTACACAGTCACTGAAGCAGCCATCCTCAGAGATCAGCAACTTAAAGAAGTTGTCAGGTTTCTTGTTTCCTTCTCCAACATGAGCCATTCTATGATGCTATGATTGTACAAACCGGAAGCAGTGCACATAACATTCTAATCTGCATCTTCTCATTCTATGTGTCTGGCATTTTCTCCCACTCTTCCAAGTGGAAAAAAAAATAAATCACTGTGGTCTATTCTCTACCTGGGAAGGCTGCTTCTTTAACTATTACCCTATTCTCTCTTCAGGATCTTCCGAAAGACAGCAAAAGCTGCAGACATGCTGCCTTCTCAAACACGAAACTTCTTATAAAAGTTGCAATTCTGAACACAACAGGGAGTGGCATTTCCAGTGTTTACCATCCCAGAATGGTGAAAAAACCTCAGTGCTTATTTTTATAATACATTTTTCATGACAGCAAGCCATATACTTCCTAGTTAGTATGTATTTTCCAGCTGTTACTGCTGCACATGCATTTTCTAACAGTTCCCCACACATTCAACGATGCTTTTAATAAGCTTTCCTTTGATAATCTCTTGATATATATCTTTGTATGTATATGTGTGTGTTTACCTACATAGATATAGGTACACGTGTGTATATACATATATATGCAGATATCTGTGTACATTTATGTGTGTGTATCTACCTCTCTCTATATAAACCAACTCTGTACCGCTCATCTGACTGATGAGTGAGTACTTGTAAGTAGAAGAAACGAAGCTTCGCCTCCAAGTTACAAACCCTTTCTGTCTCAATGCTAAACTCATCCCTTCTTTAAGTTTCAGTTTCATCCCTTCTTACGGTTCAGCAGTACAAAACAGAATCACTCCCTCCAAAGGCAGCTGTAAAACTTACCGTCTGAGCTAAGATTTGTCTAATAAATGTTTAAAAGACAAAACACATATCCTGTGTAAATGCCTAGGTCCCGCTTTCAAGTTGCCTGATGCAGGAAAACATGTTAGCAAATACTTAAGAAAGAAGAGACCTAACATATCTTTTGGTAACCTTTCTGAATACAGATCTTAAGAACTGTGATTAAAGATAGCATTAGTGAAACAACTAGACAAGAAGCGATAGAAAACTACTATTCTTAGTTACTCCAGCTTTAACTAGTACTGCATATATTAGCTGTTTCTGAAACTTCACACCCATTATTTTCTCTGGATGGATGATTTTATCTATTTGCATGTCAAATATTAACAGGAATCATTCCAGTTCCAAATGCTGCATAATAACTTTTGTAAGAGAACAGATTAAAGATCTTTTTACTCAAGTACCATATTTCTGGCAACTAACAACGCTGGCTGCTTGTGAAGAACACATGGTTTGCTCTCTGTCAGTGCACTGCAGAACTTAGTCACTACTGCATTGAATAGAGTGGACTCACAAGAATCTACTGCTTGTCAGTCTGTGTTTCCTTCAACTGCAGAAGTTATTGATGTTAACTGAATACATGGATTTGCAGAGGCATATGGGGTACACCGTACGCAAAACTCATTTTTTACTTCAACATCTTAATTCCAGTGACAGCTTGCTTTTCTGGGAAAAAAGATAATTCCCATTTGTCTATTTCTGCCCTTTCTTTGAATGAATCATAGGATTTTTGTCGTCTTTAAGTGGAAATGGTGCACTTTCTGATGTTCAGGATATACAGCCCATTGAGGTTTACATGACAATTAAGCTTCAGTGAATGCCCAACTTTTCATAAACTACTACCCTAAATAATTTTTTAACTTCTTCGTAGGTTTATTTATAAAGGGAGTTAAATCTTGATGACTGTTCTGGATTCAACTACCTTCTAGACTTTGTAAAGCAATTTTATGGCAGTTCTGTAGTCTAACACCAGAAATGCCTTTCTGATCTAAAAAATTGCCTATTGACAAACACTTTGTGAACATCAGCCTTCAGCATGTATGACACCACTTCGGATGACTCGTTTTAGATACGTCTGATGGAAGCATTTTGCCAAGCAATGCAGGACCCAAACACCACAGAGAGGATATGGCACTATTTTCTGCAGTAATTTCTGGTTAGAACAGAGCTACATTAATTAAAGCAGAAAGCTGAAGAAAGATTTTTCAAGCTGTTTAAGGAATTATTATAAACTTAGTTGGCCAATAGCTAAAAGCAAACTTCTGTCTTACCTCCAAGTAATTTATCACTTTGAGAGGCCTACATTCATATACTTCCTTTGCATTGCCATGAACTACTGCATACAGAATTTCTTTCAAATCAGAAATACCATAATATTGCAGACAATTTGCCATCCCTTCTATTTCCAGATGACTTTCGGTAGCTGAAGCACCTGCAAATACAAAGCAAAACAGTAGTTCATACACTGCTTTGATTTCTATTCTGGAGCAATTCAGAGAAAATTTGATGTAAAAGCACTTAGTAAATTAGTCTCCCAAATTCAGTAAAATCAGGAAACTTTTTTTGCTCCTCCCTAGGAGTGAAAAACATTTATTTGTTCAACGTTTCATTATTCACATCACATATGTCTCAGCTTATTTTAGTTCAAATCCTAGCTGGCATTGTTGAAATGCTTAAAACATCTTGCAACATTCCCAGTCTTGAGCATAGATTTAAATAAACATGTATGAAATGAAAGTAGACATTAGGAATAAAATATAATTTAGTTTGAAAAAAAATTAAAACAGCGTGATGGCACTATCTCCTATGTAATTGGTTTAAACTTCAGTAGAGTTCAAATGTTACCATAACAAATTCAGCTTCTACTGAAATGAAAAGCAGTTTTTTCTCCTATCACAGCAGAGGAAGAACTCTAACACATGTAACTAAAGGCTCTATGACAGACTTCATACCATCCTTCATATGGTACTACTGCTACAAGAGGTACCACTCCGAATAGGAATGACAGATAAAACATTTAAACAACTTCCCAAACAAAACATCTAGTCAATCTTTGAGGTATAACAGATTTCACCTCTTATTCACACTACTTGCAAAAATGAAATTAATGAAACTGCTACTGTACAGCTAACTTCCACTGCCAGTGAGAAGCAAGTTCTTCAGTGGTCAGGCTCACATGTCCTCATGCAGTCCTGCAGGCCTCCTCCTCTCATTCATGTTGGATGCACAGAATTCTCAACCCAGTCTGCATGGCCAACTTCTCTTTCCCTCCACTACAAGTCTAAGAAGCGAAGAGCTTCACAAGGAGAGCATGTTAGAATACAATTCATAATGAAAATAAACCCACCCTTGTCTAATGACACCAGGTAGGGTAAGTTAAATTCGGCCTGCTTCACAAATGTTTTTTCAGTTTTTGCAAAGTCAAAAAAGCTGGAAAACAAATATATTGCTACAAAGTGCATTAAATTAACAAACTGTTAGAAAGAATCACTCACTTCCCTAATTCAAACACCAATGTGAAAGACTGCAGAAGTGAGAGAAAGTATGTATGCACTATAAGTCACCAAAATGTACTTTCATTAGCTTGTAGAACGAGACTGTTACCCATGACCAGGCACTGTTTATTTCAGTCATTAAATAAAAGCATAGATGAACAGAACTGTGCAGGTTGAAAGTGTTCCTAATATGGTGTGTCACCAAGTGAATAATGCTGTTGGGCCTTTCTAAACTTCATGACCAGAGATACTTTGACAAGAGTGGGAATTTGATATAGGAAACAAACCACTTCGCCCTCCCCCTCCCCGAAAATAACACTATCTCCTTTCCAGCTACTTATTCAATGCTGCTTTAAGTTTAAAATGTTATTTCCAGCATTGTCTTCCTTCTCTTTTTCAAGCTGTCTTTCCCTAATTGTGGCCAGCAGAAACAGACATTTTTTTTATGTACTGCTATAAGCCTGTGATCAGATTCAGCTTGAAGCAAAATGTTTAACTATCTGAAAGTTTGCCAGTTATTAAAGGTGAGATAAGATGATGTGCTATGCTAGTATTTCCCCACGGGAAAATCTGTAAGTAAGAGACAGGAGCAAAAGACAAAGTACGTTTTCAGTCTCCCTAAACTCTTTTTTCTTCCTTTTTATCCCAATTTTGCATTAATGAAAGACTAGGTTTGAATAACTCTTCCAGACTATTTGATTATGCTGCATTCTCTGTAAAAGGAGATCTTAATCTATGTGACAACCTTTCAAAAATTGCCTTTCATTATGCTACCAAAGACAGTACAGAAAACTTAAAAACTGAAAACAAACCCCAACCTACAAAACCCACACAAACGATCTTCAGTTTAAAAAAAACTTGTATTTCTAGTACTTAACTCTTAAAATTTCATGACAATGATGTTCTGGATTTGTAAAACTTTTTTTTTTTTCCTTTTTCTTTTTTTTATTAAACTTATTTTAAAAATCCAGTAAGCCAATGATACATACTTGCTAATGAGACTGCTAATGCTTGATAACTTTTCCATTTTACCAATAGGAATTTTACTATCTGCAACTCTAACAGCCATGTTTGACTTCACCACGTTACTCATTAGTTTGAATGTCAAAGGGAGCTTTAACGAGTCTAACATAAGGACAAACAAAACAAATCCTGGCTAAGAGGTTTTTCTTTGGTATTTCTGTTTGTGTCATTCTTCTTTTGCGCTTATGTTCTTTAGACTGAGAAGTAACCTACTGCATCCTGATTAACACGTAACAAATCTGCAGGAACTCTGATATTGGCAACATTTGATGACATAAGCAGACATCCAAGCCTCAGTGTACTTGTAAATTTTTGACAAAACGTACATTAAGATTTTTGAGTATTCAAACAGCAGGCTTCAAGCAGTTTCCATGGCAGTTTCTATGAAATGCTTTGGAACTTCCAAGGAAAATATTTCCGTGAACAAATAAACTAGCTTTCAATTGACTAAAAATGTGGATTTCTCATTGCTACAAATTTCCCCTTTCTCTTTCCAAAGTATTCACAATCATCTTTAGATAATTCCTTCTTGATGGCCAGAAAAAAAACTCTTCCAGCTGCCACCTAGATTAGGTGACACTATAAGACTATCCATCTTACAGTCAATGGTCAAAATCAAAGTGAAGTTAAGCCGCAGCATTATTTTCCACTGATTGGTTACAAGAGCTAAGGCAGCTTATATTATTGAGGAAGATGGTTTATTTACCTATTACTGCTCTTTGAGGCCTTAGAAGCACATTCTTTGTGTGTATATATATATATATATATGTTGGATACACATATCCTATCAAGCAGACAACTCTACCCTAAAAGCCTGCCTTGGAACATGGCCCAAGGCCCACCATTGTTACAAAACCAGGTAAGACATGTTCCTTGCTCTCAGTTCCTTTCCATCCAAGAATTCGCCTCTCTCCCAGATTTTTACAGAGGGAAATACCCAGATGTGCTGTGAAGGTACATATAACAAACACATCCTAAGAAGAACTGGATGGAAAGCAATCCATCTATCTTTTTGAAATGCTCCTCTGTGTGTAGGGGTCATTGCAAGCTATACCCAGCAACCAAATGCCTGGCAGATCCCAAGGATACCAAGTTAAGTAAAAGCAAACAGACTGCTCTCCCCAAGGTAGCATCACTTGAAGCCTCAGTAAGGCCAGAACATGAGGGGGCGGGAGGGCAGTGGAAGACTGACTGGAGCTCAGCGTCACAGCTTCGCAAATCACAACAACTGGCATGTTCCACAAAGAAACCATTGATTTTGCCCAACTGACATACTTACAGCGAGAAGCTGTTCCTGAACTATTTCACAACATGTTTTTCACTGTCAGCTATCCAGAGAAAATCTAGTTGAAAACCCCTTAGACTGCTGAGTCAATACAAAGAGAAACAAGGAGACATTACAAAAGATCTTAGTCTACCAAAACAAGATGATAGGGCATGTCCAAGGTGTAGGATACTTGCAACAACTGCAATTATAGAGAGTCTTTGAACAATATGGAATGAAGGTAAACTACATTCCTGTCTTACAAGAGAGCATTCAAAGGACAGACTTGTCCCCAGGTGAAACAATAGGCAAGTAAGGCCTGAACCTCTTGCAGTCTTGTACAAATAACTATCCAAAGGCTGCATTTGTGAAAAATGAAAACATCACCAGAAGCTTTCCCACCAAAATGACAAAACAAGAATGAAACTCCATGTGGAACTGAGCCCTTGTTAAGAAGAAAAGGCTAATCAGACCTTTCAAAAACCTATTACGAAGAGACCAAGAAAAACATCTGGGAAATATAAGGCTGACATAATTGAAAATGTAACCATTTAAGCAAATAAATCTAATAAATAAATAGTTGATAACCTTGTTAAGAAAGATCAAAAGATCATTTCTGATTGAAAAAGCCCAGCTCAATTCTAACTCCAAGAGCAGTTCAACATCCCAACCGTAAGACGGCAGCAGCTGCCCACGCGCAGCAGCAAAAGTTCAGGTACTAAGGGCACGGTTCTGCGTTTCCAAACGGAAGGCACAAAATTCTGAAATTAAAACTGCCTGGACCACTGATCAACTAACAGCATTGGCAATGCTCAAGCTGAGGTTAAGTACATCAGTCTCCTCAGAAATGCATCAGAATCTGCAGAACAGGCTCTTGAGTCAGGTTGACTTGCAACTGAGCAAGTAGAGCACAAGAGGGAGGAGAGTGAGAAGGGGAACAAAAATGGTGCATAATATCATCGTTTCCAACTGGATACTGGGAAGACAGCCCAGTCTTCCATAAACAGGTGAATTTCTGCCTGCTTGTGCACCTAGTATCACACAGTGCCATGGGGTTCAGAGCAAGGCATCTCCAGTCTATGCCTGTGAGAAAGGCTACTGGTACATTATTAGAGTAACTAAAGTTCACAACCACTCCACTAGCTAAAACATCTTGGCCATTAAAGAGCATAGCTGCATTTCTGCAAATTCCAAGCACTGGGAGGGGATAAGATTCAGAGTATTAATCCCCAAATCTGCCAAACTTAGTGCAAGACTAATGAGTTATTATTTTTTAATCCTATATGAGAAGTTGTCCCTTACAGAAAAGTAATTTAAAAAAGAAAAAAACAACACTATGTAACGTTTGGGTTTTTTTGAATAAGAAACTATCAGTATAAAAATCCTTACATAAAGTTCCTCAATGCCATAAGTTGCCCAAATGTAGGCATTTAAAGTGCAAGAAGGACCTTTAACAAAGACCAGGTGAGATTCACGCCCAACGCAACAAGGGAACTACCGAAGTCACCTTCCAAATTAAGGCAGCTGTTCATATTTTCTTGTTATTAAATGAACAATTCTGTAAAACACCCCCCACACTTAGAGGAAATAAAGAATGAATCTATGATCTTACATTCAAGTCGTTCCACTGACCTAGGAAACAGATCTAGAGAAGTGCTCAATACCAAAGCAAGACGTCTTGTGTTCCAAATATCTGAGTGCTACAAGCAGACTTAATATATAGATAATGGGCAGCAATACTCAGGGTCCTTCTCTTGTATGTATGGAGATTTAAACAAATAATCAATGCAACCTATTTAACTGACAGTCTTCTTCAGAGATCACCGTGGGTCAAGGAAAGACTCTTCTGTGACCAAAACTGCCAAATGAATTGGAGCAAGTTTCCTTCCTTCTTGTTTTGGAAGGTATCTTAGAGCTACTGTTGGCATCGCAGACATACCCACATGGATCAAGAGGAAGGCTTGTTATTTTGCAAGAAGAAATTACGAGAAATAACACTTTCGCATTCCAATTCAAAGCTGAAGAAAGGGAATCTTTGCTTGTGACACAGAAGAGGATGCCTCTGTCAGAAAAAGGCAAAGTTCTACCACAGAAAATAAAAGTCACAACCCACTAGTGGCTATTAATAAGAAGCCAACCAGTACTCAGGAAGGGACACCTAGTATGACCATGTCAGGGTTGAAATCCCAAAGGAAAGTACAGATCTTCAAATATACTGCAGCAAACCTTCTCAGCAAGAAAAAGTTGATAGGTGAGCAACAACAAATACTAGAATTGATCCAATTCACCCAAAAAGTTGGGAAAAAAACGACTTATAAAGGTAGATGCACAGAGAATAGGGTTCTGGGGTGTTCCTATGGATGCTGTTACAGTGAAACTCTCCAGCTACTGTGGGTTAAATGCACATTTGAATTCTGGACACCTCTCAACAGCAAGGCATGACTTCATCATTCACCATGCAAAGTGGCAACCCCTGTCCTAATAAAATAACAATATATCCTGAAGAAATAGAACTTTTCTGAGGCAACTTCCGTTTCAACAAACATTGGAGTGCCTCTCCTTTCAGGCTGCCTCCGAGTTTTAAAAACCCACAAAAACAGATTTTTTTTCTGTTTTTCTATTTCTACACTGGATTCAGACAGCAAACAAACAAAACGCTTCTGTAAGGATAGTTAAAGACTTATGAGATGAACTTCTTCTCTCAAAGTTGAGAAATCCTACAGAACACCTACGTATATGTGGGACAAATCACTCTTGGTCTGCAGGTCACTTTCTGTAAAGATTATACCTTAGAGATCATATAAAGATTATAAATTAAAGAACCTCAAACTGAAATTCCCACAGAAGGGCATGTAAGGAGTGTTAATAACCAATATCTGTGTTTCTAAAAATCAACTTGAATAAGTATTTGTAGAATATAGCATATTTCTGAGATGAGTTTAAGAAAAAAAGAAAACGGAAGGACTGATGAAGTATGAAGTAAAAATCCTTGGGTCAGCTGGAAAAAAAGCTTGGAGAAATTCCATTTGTTTGCTGGTAGCTTCATCTGCAGTGGTATGCTCTGTTAATAACAGAGACGGTAACTGCTATAATGTCATCAGCAGAAGCTTATAAACATGACTGACAAGCCTCAGATGTTATTAAGGTTTCATTCAAGTACTTAAAATCTAAGACTGAATTAGATTCCCATTCGTCATATGGACCAGCCGTATGGTACTGATCATGTCCACAGCTATGGTGCGTCGACCTGAGTAGTGCATATAAAACACTTTTACTTTCCCTAACTGTAAACCAAATGAGAATAGTTTCCTCACAAGGTTTCATTTCCTTAATTTTACAGATTTAGTAATACAAGTCAGGTTTAGGTTACTATTTCCCGGTCACTGTGTCAAGTCCCTTGCTGTTATATTGTGCTATTCTGCTCTTCAACTATCCAAGCTACCTTAAAACTAGTTTCCAGTCTCCAGCACTACAAGGCCGGTCAATCACTCTCTTCCATTGTTGCCTAGAAACTGTCTTCAAATTTTCATGTTTCATTTATTCACATCCACTTTACATTAACTAGATTTTGATCTAACATAGGGTATCGGGGCAGGGGGAGGGAGCGGGGAAGAGTATGTGAGCAAAAGGCTAAGCAACAATCCCTTTCTCCCGTATTTGCCTAGAGACATATCCGAGACATCCTCAGCTTTTGATTTGATAGACTGAATAAACCTTTTAAGATCTGCCTCTTACAACACACACTTCATTCCCCTAATCATACAATCTACAGTTAACACCATGAACATCGCTTCTACAAAGTCCTTGCTATTTATTTAGGGATTTAGCCAGCCAGAAAGAAGTTTCCTTGGTTTTGCTGTGCACAAGTCAGTGAAGAAAACAGCTTAGGCTCTGTTCTTCCCAAGAGCTGGCCTCTGAGTGAAGGAGTTGCTCTACATCCCTTTTTTTGTATCTACCCTTAAAAGATCCCATATGTTACAGTAGATCTGTCATCACCATACATATGTGGGGATCCGTAACACATGAAGCTATAGCATTTCTAACAGCTCTTATAGGGAATCTTTCCTCTGAGCTGTCAACTAGGTACTACTCCCAAAGACGTTTGCTTTTCTTGGAATTCTGCTAGAGAAGTCCTGCTCTGCAGAAATGACTCTCGGTGGGTTGCCCCTGGGTTTCCAACAGCATCCCTATAAATCACTCTTCAGAAAAAAATATGTAAACATTTGATCTCTCTTGCTAAGGTAAAAGGATCTTACGTGAAGCAGATTTATTCTGTGATCAACATAGAGGCATTGAAAAGTAGGCTGTCTCAAAAAAAGTTCAGATTGAATTCTTTCAAAAGGTGTGATGGTGATCCTGTCACCTTCTCTTTACTAGTCCCTTTGCGCTCTGTGTTACTAATCCTGATATGAAAGTAAGTCAATAACCAGATCCAGCTCCTTACTGGATCTCCTCAACTGCTCAACAGCAGAGGACTAGTCAGCTAAAGCACATACATTAACTTCTGCAAGTATCACCTCAGAAGAAGCTGCCAAGACTAAGGAAGTCTCATCAGTTTAATCTAGATTCTGTTGGAATGGCAATAAAGGAAATCAACACCTGCATTTTAAGAATAGGAAAAAAAAAAAAGTCAGGAAAATGTGGATTTCAGATGATTCTTTGAAATACTATTAAAGTTTTACATCCAGCTATCAGTTTCCATTACTCAGTGTTCTACATCTAGGATTATGGTTTTTGCCAAAGAATAAAGTCTCAACGTCAAGGAAAGCGGGATGTTAGTGCTTTAAATGATAAAGTGACATAGAATAACATGACCTACATTAACAATAACTTATTAAATCAGAAGAAACAAAATCCAATCTGACTATAAAATCTTAAAACCATCATACCTTCTATGATTTTTATCTGGAATCCATTTGCTACAAGTCTTGGATCTGACAAATACCCTGATCCATTGAAACTGTGGTAATCCTTTTGCATTTTATAAAGAGCAGCCATATACTGAGATCCACCGAGAAGACTGGAAAAAAAGAATCCCCAAAGGGTTAAATACAAAAGTTAAAACTGTGAGAAAAATAACGATAAAAGTAGTTAAGTGATGAAAAGTGATCAAGATTTTTAGAAGTATTCTGAAAAAGTGATTGTTCAAAGAAACAAAATTCATACATCTTAAAAAGTGACCAAGTTGAGACATATAATAATAATTACATAATCCACAGGGGAAAGAAAGGTGGGTAGTTTTGAAAATGCAGAGCATTTATCCTTCTAGGGAAGGAAATTTGTTGTCACTGCATAACCAACGAAACTGCTCAAAATTCATACTTATTTCAACTGGAGTATGACCAGGCCTGCTCATTCCTATAAGGTAAAACCACACAAAACAAAAATGTGTTCTTACAGATAAATGATTGTACAAATCATCACAGAATTAGCAAAAAGGGCCTCACCAGAGTTTTCTGTAAATAATTATCAAATGATATTGAAATAATGTACAAATTTTTGCTCAGTTGTACTACACCTGTCCATTAACACAATTGGCTTGTCCAGTTTTTCTACTGGAAGCTTATGATTCATCAGTAGCCTTTTACGCAGAAGAGCTTCTTCCAATCTATATGGATTCACCAACATAAGGTTTTTTTCAGTAGCAAATATCCAGACATCGGGACAACTCTGACGACGGATCAGAAAAAGCTTGTGTTCATCTGAATCATTTTTTTCATGTCTCTGAAGCTGATGTCTACAGGAACTCAGAGAAAAAGGCACTGTCACAACTTTTGTAGGCTGTTCAGGTTTCTTCTTCTTTTCAATTTGAGCATTAAGTATCTTGTCAAGCTTCAGCTGGTCAGCTGGGGAAATCTTCAGCTTGGGTTTGTGTTTTTCTGCCTCCTTTGTTGGTCGCTGCACTGTCTGTCCTGTAGCTTTCTTGACCTCTCTGTTGTACCGTTCCAAGTCTTTAGCAGCTTTTATTTCATAGCTTAAAAGAGAAAACAAACCAGTAACATAATCAGATGAAAAAAAAACTCCTATACTAAAATAAAAGGCAAGGTAACCATTCCAACAGACAGGAATGACTCCCACTCATTCAAGTAGCCAAATCAATATGCCCTCCACGATGATGTAGGTGAAAGATGATCAGGGACTGTGCCCCTACTTCATTACCCTGTGAAAATGGTAAGTTGGAAATTCTCCTTCATCATGACAGCCAGCAAAGCCTGAACTACTGAAGGAAGTGGAGTAGAGCCCATACAGAGAGCTAGAGCAGGCTGCTTTCAACCTCAGTCCCAAAGACTATGTTTAACCCTAACTCACAAGCAGCTACCTAGTTTTGGAAGGCATATCTAGCTCATTTCACAAAGTCATTTAAGCTTCTAAAGCTCTACAGACTTCAAGAAGAGTCCATGCGGTTAGGGACGAGTTTAGAGCTTAAATGACTTTACGTTAAATAAAGCCTGAGGCTTATGAAGTACTTTTGAGTTCAAATGGCTTAAAATTAGCTACAAGCAAAAAGGATGAGAATACAGCATAGACAATTATCATAGAATTCTCTAATAAACTTAAAGGATTTTTTAAAAAGTACTTAATAACGAGCTACTCTTCAATGCTGTCTAAATAGTTAAAACATTACTACACACTAAAGCTCTGCAACCTAAATGGATTCTTAATGAATTTGCAAATGTCAGGAAGATAGCTAAACTTTTATAAATTGCCTACTACATAAGAATCTTACTTTTTTTGAAGGAGAAAGGACTGATTTGCTGAATTCCCTCTTTCTGCCCTTATTTGATATTCTGAATTCTAGCAGGTAATTCAAACCAGTCCAATTTTCAATTAAAAAAGAGTAATACTCTCATATGTAAGGATTGGAATTAAGTAATTTAACTGGTCATATTTATTTATTGCTACTTGCTGGAACAGTTTGATTCAATTATGCGTATGCATGCTGGAAAATTAAGGTCAACAAAAGGGTCAACATTTGCACTTAATTATGATGTGCTAGCATTCACATATGGTACCAATATTTAGTTAACTAAAAAAGTCGGCTTAAGTAGTTTCTTGCAATAAATCATGTCCTAGAAATATGGAGTAAATGTTAAGATAAAAAACATCTGCTCCTTTTAAAATGAATGGATGAAATCACTTGAACAGATTTTTTTTTTTAATCCCAAATACATTTATAGCTTTGATCAGATCAATAAATACTTTGTTCTGAATAGACTCAATTGTAAGGCAGAAGAATATTTAGCTATGAGAGAACTGAGTTTTCACTGATAAACTGATAATCCAAAATAAAAGCACGTCCAAAGAAAGTCCAACTTGCCTGTCACTATAAGCTATCAAAAAAATTCTAGCCTTACAATCTTTGATTGTGAGGGTTTTGCACATTCATATGCATCACCATCAGTGATTTGTTCACAATCAAAGAAAACAGCAGGTTTACAAATGATGAGGGAATACCTTTGCCTTCCCAAAAATCCTCCCACAGAGGCAAGTATAATTAACAAACACTACAAGAACAAATTCTTCTCTGCTTTGTGAATCTTTTCCTCAAACTAAAACACCTAAAGCCAAGGAAATTTGCAAAACTGGGTGTAAGGAGGGAAGTGAAAGACTAGAATACAGTCTAATTTCAAAGGCATCTTAGGTTTCACTAGAAAATTGGATCCCATGACTTACCACTTTCCCCTTGCTTCTTAAACCAAACAAGATATTTAGCATATAATAAAAACTGTTTGGTATAAGGTCTTTCGGAGTCTTTGGAGTAAACTCTGACTGTAGATGGCCACTTGTGCAGATTCATATGTGTTCATAGTAGAGGCAGCCCATTCTTAACGTAGTATCTTTCAGCATCAGCCTCTTCACATAGTGAAACCAAATCAACTCAAACTATTACCACAAGTAGGTATTACATTCTACTTCTGTGTTTCCTTCCGTTGTGAAAAGGGAAAATAAAAACAGCTTTTCACAGTCACCTTCTGAAATGCATACGTTTCAGGTACTAGCACTATTTCCTAGAAGTGGAGAATACGGACCTACTGTCATGATTAAACAGATCCTTAGCAACAGGTATTTCAGACTTAGTATCTGCCAGGAGATGAATGACACTGGCTAGAAATATGATGGATGGTCAATGAGCAGCTGGTACCACCAAATTATGCCCAACCAAAGGAAAGAGAACACGTTAATGAAAACATTAAAATACAGTAAAAAAGTGTTTTTATGGCATTGCTAAGCAAGCACATTTGCACCAGTGTAAGAGAGTTGCAAATAATGCATACACACACATATAAGCCATAAGATGCATGGAAAGATCATCAGGCAGTAAAAAGCTACTACACATGAGCAAGTTAACATGAGTCACTAATTATGTCTATGTCCACGCTCCTACTTGTCAACAGAGAGCAAAAGCCATGCTACCTGAAATGATGTTTCTCCCAGGGTACAAATACTCTCAGGAGGAATTACTGTAGAGCACTGACAAGGTAATTTGTTAGCCCAGAGGTAATGTGTGTGCGGCTCTGAAACTTTCCTACACCTTCAGGATAACTTCTGCTGCCGTTCCCATGGCACTTGGAGAGATTTCTCCTACTCCTGCCTAAGCCCGATACAAAGAAATATGGGAAACCAGAAACACACACAATCTGTATTAAGTAAGAGCTGAATGAGTGCAAGAAATTAAATCCTGGCTCTGCAAAGCAGGGGGATATCTGATGCTGCCAACATGGACATGCATGGAAGCTTTCCTCTTCTATTATAACCTAAAGACCATAACATTTTACATTCCGGTTGAGTAATAAATGCTGACTTGTTTTGAAAAGGCTATCCTATGTCACTAAGAGACATCTGTTGGTTGTACTGCTCCCCAAAAGGATTTAAACTCATTTAGACCTGCTGGAGGAACAATATAGAGAAAAAGAGATACTGAAGCCAAGCACACCCATTGTAACATAAATGCCTGACTATGACAGAAGGATGGAGGCCTAGAGCCCAGGAAAAGTGGTGTCTTTCCAGAAAGGTTGCCTGAAGTTGGAGGTACACTGCGTTTGGCTGCCCTGTTGCATATACATTTGTTGTTACCTCTAGGTGGCCCAATTTATCCAGAGTATCTGGTAGGAAAGACTTACGTTCTCTGCCAGACATAGAACAGTTCTTCTGGATTGTTGCCTTGGAGGAAAAGATGACTGCGGATCTCTCCCTATTTGTCACTTTCTGAGGTAATTTTAAAAGATTAAAAGCAGAAAAGGGGTACATCAAAGCTGAAATCTATGGATACAACTACTGGTAAATTTTTCATTCACCTCAACATCCACTGGACCATACCGCATTCATTTCAACATTTAAGGAAACCTTCATTACCAGAGGGGTTTCCTTCCTGAATTAATACAAAGCTAATCTGTAGGCACACTCTTAAACATAACAGTTGTACCAGGAAAGCAACCATGAAATCTCAAAAGCTAAAGCAGAGCAAATTAAAATTTTCTGAAACAGCTGGCAGAACCTTTTGTTTCATTAAAAGCATGAATATAATTGGAGTAGATTTCTACTATTACATTAATGTTTCTGCTAACGCAGAGATGGACAAGCCACCCTCTCACATGTACAACTGCCCAGTGAACTTTAAATTAGATGAATAAGAAGTTAGATAGAAGAGTTTTACTTAACTCTGAGATAGCTGATGTCCAGAACAATGCAGATGTTTTCAAACAAACTCAAGAAATCAGGAAAACAACATATATAAACACTATAATTCAACAGGTACAGCTTCTCTTTCTTACCATTCTCATAACCGAACTACACTGTTTTGGCTAGTACAATCTCCTTTTCAGTGGTCTCTATTAAATCTCTCTCCTTACTTCCATAACATGAAGAAAAAACATTTTCACAACACCTCTGATGAATTTGTTCTTCAGAACCAACATTTCATTTCCCAAACTTTCTGCTACAGATCACAATATGCATTCATATCATTACATGTAAAAACTATTTAAGAACTACTACTGTTTTCCTCATTTGTGTGATGCCCTGCAGTGTTTTTACATTTTATAAAACTACAAATGAAATGTGGAAGGTTTGGTGTTTTGTTTTTTAAACTGTCTTAGAATGTCTCAAAATCTGTTATTCTAATTCATCTTTTACTGTAATATAAGTTCCACCTAAAGGACAACACATAGCTAGTATTTTAACTAATCCAACCCCTGACACATATTAGGCTAAAATACTTCCCTTGCTTGCAGATGGATTTTCAAAGATTCAGTGACAATTCATTTTAGAAAAATATGGAATTTAGCTATTCAGACTGCATTCTAAAAAAATATTTGGTTTTCACTGAAACAGTTCTATATTCTCTGAACCAGCACTGGAATAGCTGTTTAGGGGAAAAAGAAATTCCTAGCATCATTTGACAATTCTGAGGTAGCCTGGGTTGGGATACGTACTAAATTTAGAGGAAAGGAGTTTACCAAATGTTGGAGTACTAAAGATCTTGAAAAGAGTTCTCACTTTGTAGCAATAAAAAAAAGAACTCTTGGTTGGAAAAAGCTCTGGAGGAACTATACGGTGCCTCAAGTGTGACCATGTTGGTTTTCATTCACAGTGTATCAGGAGTGACAATAACAGGCAGCCCTTAGAAAACAAAAGTTTGTACAATTCAAACAGTATGTTTTCTTGCCTGTTACCTCTAAACAGCAAAACTGTCCCTACCTAACTGCAGCATGGCACAGTGGCAAAATAACTGCAGTCAGCAGTGCACGTGACAACTCACAATACTGACGCTGCTCCTTTTAAAATGAATGGGTGTAATCTTTTTATCCCAAGTACATTTACAGCTTTCACCAGACCAAGAAATGCTGATCAATACTGATCAACAATGATCTTGAAAAGCCAAAATTAATTTTCTGTTCTATTTTTTCATAAGTAACTGGGAAGTTACAATTTTTTTAATTCACTATTATTGACTCATTGGCAACTACCTGATTTAGAAGCAAGACAGTCTGAAAACTTACTTCTTTTTTTCCTCTTCATTCAAATTCTTCCACTGCTCTTCAATTTTCAGCAGGATGTCCTCCATGCTGGTCTTTGGATTATCAGTTATCAATTTTGGACGACATTCTTGAGTGAAAAATCCAATTGCAGACTTTGGTTTCTTTATTATTCGACTACTAATTAAGTCATAAGCTGTCACTTGTCCAAATTTATCACTTATCACATTTCTTTTCTTTAAGCTTTGATTTGAGATTTGTGGATCATTACTTTGTTCACCAGTATGTTCATTTTGTTTATTAGGAGTTCCTCCAACTTCAGGAATCAAAATCTTAACAGGTTCCAGGTTTTCTCCTAGATGGCTTTTAAATCCACTTCCCATACTCCAATTATCAGCAGAGATTTCAGGTAAGTCCTTTGGGACCAAGGCTTCCTCATTTTTTTCTGTTTCATTAACATTATCAAAACTTAAGAGATGCTCATCAGCTTTTTTAGACCGGGGGTCCACAGGAACGCTGTTTCTTTGAATATTGGTCATATTCTGTGCATTCGGTTCCTCCTCAGGCAATAAATTTAAGGAAGTGTCTGGAAAGGCATCACTCTTAGAAACCTCTTTTTTGTCCAGGCAACTATGTACATTATCACCACAAAACGTCTGATGATTTAAGCAGATCTCTGTGTTTTTTCCTGCTTGACAGTTTTGCACATCACTGCTGAATGAAAGGAATGAAGTATGAGCATGTGGATCATCGTTTCCAGATGGTCCCGTTTCATTAACGACCACATCTGTTTGTTCTGTTCTATAAACAAACATGTCTTCTGAGGTAACATCTGTTTTATTACTTTCACCAGGGACTGTAGCAGGTAGTGGCCCATACAGTGATTTCAACACATTTTCAACAGCAAGTAAGACAGATTCCTAGGAAGAGGAAAAAAAAAATAATAAAACAATGAAAACACACCAGAATCAGAAAAGCCCCACACAAAAGCACACCTGAAAATATAACTGACAAATATTGAGAATATACAATAAGCACAGCGATCTTATTCTGAATATTTTTCAGTCAAATTTGGACAGATTATTACATTTCAGTTTTTCACACATGCTCAAAAAGGCCTTGAACTCAACATCTTTAGCCAAAAGGATTTTGTGATAGTTTTTCTGCTTTTCTGTTTTAAGCAGATATTATAGAGCTGATTACCTGCTTGCTTTGTAACAGGGTACTGACTGCTTAAGCCAGTATCAGGTAAAGCTATTCCCACCTAATAGGGAGTTAGAAGCACACAGTCAAGACAGAAGAACCAACAACATCCCATTTCATCTAAATGTGTTTGTGTAGGTGCTTTTACAGTGTATGATTCCAAGGCAGCTTTGCATCAAATGATGGAAATGAAATAGAAAAAAAAAATGCACAAGATTAAATAAAAACTAAAAAACCAACCCCTTGTCTAATGCCAAAGGAAAAGTTTAAGATAGATCAAATGTGAGAATGCTCTATTAATTTTCATGTAAGTGACACTTAACAGGCAGTACACTTAAAAGATTAACATAGACAAATACAAAAACTTTTAGTGAATAAGAGGATTAACATACTCACGTTTACCTACACTCACTTTGAATAACCACCTTACCTATATAAGCTTTCTTAATTTCTGTGGCACTATTTTTCATATGAAGCGCTAATAAATGAAGTGAATTTATAGAAATTTATCACTAGGCAGCATCTAAAATATGGGCATATACAGTCTAAATTTCAGGTCCTGACAGTATGAACAGGGTATCCTACAACTTCAGTGACAAATAACAGTAGTCTAGACACACAATGGCAAAATATTGCTTTGACCAGAAATCACCTTCTCCCCTCACCCCCATCCCCACCTTAAAGTACATGGCATTGGAAAAGTGATTACGTAGTGTAATTATGAAGTTAAGAATGAGATTTATGTAGTCACACATCATAATTCTATTTAGCTTCTCTCACTATAAAACCATCTGAAAAAAGTGATGCACACATATATCTGAAAGCATAAAAATGATCTTTGAAATCAACTAGGAAATTAATTTTGAATAATCCTTCACTTAGTCTGCTCAAGACACTTCAAACAAAACAGTCCTGTGATAAAGGCAAGCCATGATGTAACTTGGAAAATAAAACAATTAACAGAAATTAAAAAAAAAATAAAAATCAGTGGCACTGTTTACCTTCAAACATTTCAGTAGGCCCAGAAACCCTTATTATGCTTACATAAGTAAAAGGTTGAAACTCAAAACCAGATTGAAACCTTAGTTACCTTATAATGCAGTAAAACGTGACTTTTATCAGGTGTTAAATTCACATCCACAGCAGAGGCAGGTACAGTAATATTCAAAAAGAAAACAGGATATAAACGAGAACAGTCCTTGTGCGTCACTAGACTGTAGTACTGTCGAATTAACTACAAAGTGATTTAATAAAGAGATGTCAGTAAAGACAATAAAATAGACATAAAAGCACAGAAATAAAGCCTGACATTATAAAAGCATAACTGGTTTGTTGGTTGGTTTTTGTGTGGGTTGTTTTTTTTTTTCAAGTTAAAGGAATGCTAAAAAGGTCCTTGGGTGTCTACATGTAGGCCAGAATAATCACCCAAAAGGCAGTTATTGATGGTGTCCATCTCATCACAGCTAAATAAACAAACAAACCCCCAAACCAAAAAAAGGAACCAGTTCCAAGACACTAATAGTGGCTACTTTGATCTTCTGAATGAATGTATTGACCATACCTGGAAGAAAATATATGGTATGCCCAAAATGGACTGCACCAATCAACACAAATCCCATTATAATGCTGTCTCTTTCACCCAAACTGAAGTTTGAGAAAGTAGCATCACTGACCTACCCTCTTCCCAGAACAGGACTAATTTCCTCTGTATATTAACCCAATTACAAATTTACAGCTTGGCTCAAAGTTCTCCCCAAAACTCTCTCCAAAGAGAACAAAATTGTTCTTCAAGATTTCGGTCTCGTTAGGTAGAAGGATCAAATAAAGATCCTTGCATTTCCTTCTACTGTGTCTCTAGGATCCTTCAACAGACATACATACTAAAGAAAATAATATGTTAATGAGACAAAAAAATTGACAGTGTAAAAAAGAAAGAGCCATTACGGATGAAATTTTAATTTTTTAATTAATTTTTAATTCTTAAATATTGTTTAAATAACTTCAAGCTTGTTTAAATATTTTCAAGTTATTTTAACCTTAATATTCCCACAGTCTGCCCTCAGCTGGCACTGAACTGTAGCAAAAAGAGGTCCACCGGCACTTCTTCCCCATGGCTTGTGTGGAGATAAAAGTGATCTATAGCTTGTTTTCTATAACCATCAAAATATATTGTTAAACTCACTTGGTCACAAAAACCAAGACCCCAAAACAAAACAATTAAAAGACTGGTGAAACAAAAAAGAAAAAGAAAAACAAAAGCAGTGAAAGGCTATCACTTGCACTACTTCAAGAACAGCCCTAAACGAAGGGCAAGGTATTTTCACATTGTATTGTGAACCCCACCTTAAATCTAGGCCTCTGTGCCCTGGTTAAACAGCTGCCTCTGTCAAGGGATTCAAGCTGAGCTCTGAAGTCCAGGAAGAACCAGGCACATCAAAAGCTCCATGGAGACGGATTAGTTTTATTTGTCACTTAAGGTACCAGCAGAAGCTTTGGGTTTACATCTACAGAGCTTTTCTTGCCAAGTGAAAACACCTTCATTGTCCCCACTTTAAAACCTATGCCTACACTTTGGCACAAACGTGATTTTTGTTTCTGGGGAGGGCAAGGATTAGGACAGCAAGGCTGCTCCAAGTGAGGTGCTGCAAGGTTCAGTAGTGAGAAACCCAAGAGTATCAAATTCTGCCTACACAATGCCTAGCTGGAGCCAATGCTGCTGCACTATCACTTTCATTTTTATCCAATGCATACACAAATTTAAAGGGCAAGTATACAAATTTGCTTGATAAACCCACAGCAAAAAGTGGACATAAATCCAACCTTTTTTTTCAGAATTCTTTTACAAGAAACCACACAAAGTTCCCTCACGGAAAAGTGCACAGGTGTATTTGTGCAGGCTAATACAAAGAAAGAATCCACTCTTCTGGTCTCTCCTACAGAGTATCTGAAATCACTTTTTTTTTTTTTTAAACAGCCACAAACATAACCTCCAGTTCTGTGGTCATGAACAACTGCAGCAAACGCAGTAGAACTGAAGCACCAGCAGCATCAGAGTCGTGGAAGATGTTTCTTTTGTAAATGCTGCTATCTTCACCTGTAATACTCCGGTTATTTTAGGTAGGACAAAGGTAGGTTACACAGGTATATCTAGTCACATTTCTTTTCCTTGAATAAAATGGTAGGTGATGTTACCTTCAGTATTTCCTTCTGATGAACTGGACGATTGTTTATAAAAACAAAACTCCTTTCTGAACTTGAAAGGCTTGTCAAAGAACTGTCTGACTCAGCTTTTGGGAGAAATCCAGAAAGATTTATCTGCAATGATAAAACAAATAAATAGAGTACGAAAGTACTTTAAAAAAGAACCCTAAGAAGTGAGATATTAAAATGAAATTATACAGAAGTCCAGGTCATTCAAATACAGGATGCACTGCTCTTGAAAATTAAGAATTAAAATATGAAAGTACTTAAAAAGAAAAGAGGTTGAGAAGGATGGGTTTGTATCTATTTTCCTAGATGAATTAGTTGAGAAATTTCGCATTTGGACTGTCAGTTGCACCTGGTGGCTGTCTGCAGCTGAGGGCTGCAGAGAACACCAGCCAGCTTTAGGCTTGCTTACTGTATGGTTGCCAACTTAACCCCTGTACAAGCCAAAGGCATGCATTTGCTGCCCAAGAAGGCAGTAGCGAATTTCCCTTACAGGAAAAGCCCAAAACACAATCTCTCCTTTCTACACACAGGGCACCTTAAATAGCCTGTCATGGGGCATTTATTCAGGGCACCTAAATTTACCTACGCCACCTGTATCCAAATCATCTGACTCTCAAGGGTGCTGAGCACCCACGGTTCACAGACCGCAGCAGAACCTGTGAGCACACAGCACTGTCAAAGACTCTCACAAAAATCCCACAATTCAAGTACCTAACATTAACTCCAAGTTTTAAGATTTTTCTGTTGTCTCAGTTTTGACCTTTTTTTTTTTAGGTCAAAGTGAGGCCGATGACTTGTGCTGCCTGTCCCATCACCTCCCCCTCTCCCCCACCAAGCAATTTTGACACTGCTGGACTGATTTCAATTCAATCTGGTGAAAAAGCAGAAATCCCAAAGATATTACATTTCCACAATTTCTGTCATAACTGACAGCTGTTTGGAGAGGAGAGCCTTAAGATAATGACCTTTCCTGAGGAAAACTACAAGAAGCTACTTTGCTTTTTTTCCCTCCTCATTCTTCTCTTTCAAAAGCCAGGATCCATCAGCACGTAAGCACTGAGATGCTGACCAGCCCACATGCTGCCCCAGACATTGCCCCACTGCCCAAACTAATAGGTGAAGGCACACCGGGGCATCATGAGGATGGTGATTTTGGAGATACGGGAAAGTCTGGCAAATGTTTGGGTAGCAGGGTGGATCACAGAGCACAGAAATCAAACCTTGTTAGCTTTGCTTTTGGCAGAACCACTTGTATTTACTAAAATCCAAATTATCATGCATTTGAAACGGAATTTAAAAACCCTGGGATTTGGCCTATCCTTCCCATTCATCTACGTCACCCCAGCTATCTGCTCATGTGCTCCCTTATTCCCTCTTGACCTTGTAATTAGCATTCTGTGCTAAAGCTGGAGTGTTCTGGCCAGCAACCTCGCACATAACCAAACACCACTGGTCAAATTAAAGAGGTGTCAAATATCTGTTGGATGATTATCAGAAAACAACATGCAGCACTTCTAGATTTTATTCTGCAACTTTAGCACATCCTCCCTCAATGTTCCCTGCTTTAGGCTTTAAGCCCCAAATATCCGTACAAGTCTTCCACTTCAAACAGTATTTTTATATATTGACAGCGCTAAAGCAAAACTGAAAGTCTCTAAATAATTCATTTAAGGAGTTGCCAGATTTAGAAATGGTGGATTGCTGTTACTATTTAAAGCCACGCAGAATATCAGTATGCTCATTAAAAGTTAGCAGCAATTTCTGAAACTAGTCTTAATTATTACAATAGACAGAAGTATAGGAATTTTAAAGATAAAATTACAAAGACTGGAAAATATTACAGACTTTTGCTTTTCAATTAGATCAGTTAATACTTCAATAAAATTACCTTATAAACATATTAAAACATCTATGATGACTGGACAGTAGAATGTATTTCTTAAGTACATATCTTTTTTCCCAGGGGCACGTGTATCTGCTAAACTTAAACACAGACAAAGACAACACTAGGAATACTTTTTGTGTGAAAAGTTTTCAGCCAAAATTGATCCATCCATTTATACAAGACAGGGGGTGAGAAAAGCATAGATGCTCTTTTGTAGACCTAAAAAGTTGCGTTGATTCTTTATTTTCTTAGTTTTCTTTTTATTTTAGAAATAGCTCCTGAGTTTGCATGCTTTGGTGACAACTTGAAATCTGGTCTTTTTTCATTCTGTGCTCATAATGGAGATGTTTTGAAGAAGGACAGTCTTTATAATCCCTGGATCACTTGCTACACATGTTTTAACTCTGCAGTTAGTCAAGTGCATCTTACAGAAAGTTGTTTATAGCAACATCAGTTTTGTCTTCAGAACAGACCTTCCAGCAAAGGAGTATGAAGCCACATAACGAACAAGTAGGAAAGGAAAAGAGCAGCTGCCCTTTGGTCTGTGTACTGAATGAGGCAGGCACCTGATGGGAAGGAAAAAAGCAGCATTTTCTTTGTCATTAAATACCTATCCCAACACCTGCACACAGGGAGAAAGGGATAGACAGGCAACTGTAACTGTCATTTCACAGGTGTGTGGCTGCTTCATTTAGAAACATCCATGGTTTCTGAACATAGATTTCTCTGTGAGCAATATGCATGGATCACTATACACCTATAAATGATGCACACGGTATTTTACACACTATTTAGAGACAGAGAGAGAGATGGAATGTTCCCCAACTTCTATTCAAGGAATATGGATGTCTCATGATATAGCAGAGAGGTAACATGAGACCCTGAGTGCCTCCTTCAAGCTAGTCCCTTCTAAATACCCCCATGGTCTTCCCTTTGAAGACCCCTGCACTTGCCCTCTGGGGCACATCCAGACTCATTCAGGTAAGAACAACTCTGGATGTTCTGTTCAGACATAAGCAAATAAAAGTTTGTAAACTACAAGAAGCTACTTTGCTTTTTTTCCCTCCTCATTCTTCTCTATATGTATACTACCAAACTCACGATCTAAGTCTGAATAATGCTATTAAACACAACTTACCATGCTGCATTCAGCATGGTAAGCTGTTTATTAGCTACTGAGACTTTACAGATGGTGATTCATGTCACCTACTTGACTGGTCAAGATTGATCGCTAAAAGATACAGGAAAATGCAACTTTGAAGAATCAGCATTAGCAAGACTCCCTGTTACAAGAATGCCTCCAACAAAATGGAAAAAGAGGAAAAAAATGTTCTGAAAATGAGGTAATTTCAACAGGTCCATAGAAAGCCAAGTCCACTAAGTTTTTTGAAAACTAGTACTTCCATGAAATACATTTTTAGTGGAAATTTTGCATAACTTGCCTTCTAAGCATATGTTTCTTTTGCTGCTCAGGTGCCCCTCACTGAAATTGGGGGGGGATGTTCTTTAGAGTACAAGGCTAAGAGGCCACGAGGATGAGAATGATATAAATGCTTAGATATCAATCAGAGTACAACCTGCCTGTGGGCCAGGAATCCCAACTTAGACAGCTCTGAGCAATCAGCAATTCTGCATTTGTCATCACAACTGTTTTTACTGCCATTTGATCAGTGCCACATGAGTCCTGACTAGATGATTCTTGGAGTGGATTTTCAATCACCAAACCAATTAATTTTACAGAGAGGACAGTAACAAAATCAAATGCATGGATTGCATGTTAACCTGGAGATAATAGTCTCTTTGTCAAAGTTTCCTTTTTGAATATTGATTTAGCTCTCTTCGTTGACAGGCTTTAAGTGGATTTGGGAGAAGGAAGTTTAAACTCACCTCAGGATCTTCACAGCAGTGTTGAAAAGGTACCATACTGCCCATAACGGCTGTTCCCAGAACTGACATACAGGCCATTTTGTGATCCGACACCCTGGTCTTCTGCCAAATAACTGCCTGAAACAAATGGCACAGAGTCAAATTTTTGACATTATATTTATATTTGTTGAACTCAAGTCATGTCTATGAACATGCATATGCAACTGCACACATACTGTATATGTAACATTCTGTTCTTTGACCCTCTTACATTCACAACTTTCAGTGTTAACACTCACGATATGGTACTTTTTGGCATGTCTTCTCATATTGTATTACTCATTTAGACTCGCAGAGATCAGAAAATTAAGCAAAGCTTCTATATATGGATGTTACGTAGCTAATACGGACTTCCACACCTGAAACAATTGTTAAAACCAAATCAATAAAAATGCTACTTCTCTGAGATGGATACCAGTAGGCTTTGTGCTTTTACAGAGCATATAAACTGAGGGTTTATGACATGTCTCTGACACAGGGGTCAACATTGAAGGTGGGCACTACAATGACTATGGTACTTATATTCAAGAGGTAGGCCAATTTACTAGAAATCAGGCTATTAGATGTCCATTCACAGGTCTCATCTAGATATCCTAGGTTTATGACAAGCCTACTACTTAGAGAAGCAGCTTCTAAGGAAGTATTTAAGGAAAACAGTTGGTTTGTCTAATGAAAATTTTGTAATAGTTAGAAGGATAAAGTGATATCTGCTCTATTAGCTGCGTATCTTGCAATACTATTGCAAAGATTTAATCAATATAGTACGGCAGTATGAAAGGCAACTTGCATCAGAAGTTACCTGTCAAGTCCACTTACATATACAGCAAGGTGAAATTTTGTCTCTCGCTAATGACAAGTCCTATACTAAACAGTCACAAATTTAACTTTGCATCTGCTGGGTTTTATTGCTGTGTATCCACAACAAAAAATTTTTTGCTTAGTTGCTTTTCTGCTTCTAGGCAACTGGGACTGTTAGATTCAGATGCACTTTATGTCTATCTCTGCCACTGTTAGCTGACCGAGTGTATTTCAATGTACAACATTCAAACACAAAAGAAAAAGGATGCAGCAAGTTGAACTTTAAATCTGACATTACAGTGCTGGTTTAGATTGATATTTTAAATAGGTGTTAAGTGTCCTAATAAATTAAGTTCACAGGATTCTAGTAGAGGATGTTATGTGAAAACATGGTGTGCGAGCAAAGAATACACATGTATCCATCTCAAGAAATGCAATACATAGCCTTAAAATTCCACCTGTCCAGTGGGATATTTGCTGGCCTTAAGGGGTAAATTCCATGGAAGAACACGGTGCTCCTGTAAAATGATATTCCCTTCCTACAGGACAGGTGGAATTGTAAAGCTTTGAGACCGTTGAGCCTAAAACTATTCCCCAAATCTTTTAATTTTCCATTTCCATGTACACTCTGCAGCATTTGTGTCGTAGGGCTTTTCAGCCCTGCTGGAATCTAACTCACACCAGCCTGACAGCCCTTTGCACATGCTGAATTTACAGCTCAGTCATCCTACAGCAAGCATGAACCCCTCTAATATGAAGGACAGCTTACATTGGGGAGGGCAGGGAATACAAAAAGGAGGGAAGGAGAACTGAGCAAGCAGAGCCACAGGCCAGACATCCACAGCTCTGGCAGGGAGAGTTCCCACCGTGCTTCGGAAGCAGGCAGCAGCAAAGGACAGCTCAGGGCTCCCTCTCTCCTCTACACCTGCTGTAAATCTCCTCAAAGACATTTTGGAGCGATGAAAGAATTTGTCCTCTTCTTTAGAGCTCCTCTTATAAAACATATCCTGTACTGCTTCTATTTTAAAATTGATTACTTAAAATGGAAACACAAACTACCAAGCAATTTTTTTTTCTTTACTGGGTATATTTTAAATTAAATGCATGTGACCAAACTGAGAAAGACACTTGTTACATGACTAATATAAACATCATGCTGTTTATTTTAGGTTATACTAGTGTGATGCCACAGGTACAGATATAAATCTTAGTTGCTGATTAATGCAAGGTTATTACACTGCTTGACCTGCTTGCTGGATGGCTGATACTCAGAACTGTGAAAAGATTGCTTCAGTAAGGTGGTTTTAAGAAAGCTGTGGAACACGAGAACTTATTAAGTGCTAACTTGCTAAAAGCAGATACTTTTAATAAGTTCAAGGGGTATTTTTTAACTAGTCCGATATTTATGGGATATTAATACTCAGAACTACGAACAAAATTTTAGGAACTAGTTACCGCTGTAGGTAAAAATACCCCCCGTAGATTAAAAAAGCCTATGTATTAAAGAGGCCAGGCAACTCCTGAATTTCTATACTATAAAAACACAGAATAGATTGTGTGTTCATTTTTAGCCCTGACTGCTTGCTTTAAAGCAGTAACACAGGAATAGCTGGTCATTGAAAGAAAATTATTATTCTAGACTGGCATTAGAAAATCCAGTAAGAAACAATGCCTGTTCCATTTCACTTATTTTAGAAAGCGCCTGTTTCCATGAGGTTCCTGCAATACCTTATTTTTTTAACCTTGATTATACCCTTTACTTTAGCTAAAAATACACACCCACACACATCCCCCATATTTTTTTTCTAGGTCATATAAAGCGGGTGTCCAGGATGAGCCAAGGAAGAATCTGACTCTAGTCAGTATGATGACACTGCAGAAACAGCCTACTCAAAGATATATTATTACATACAGCCCATCTTAGGTTTTGCTAGAGCTAGCCAAATATATCCCACCCCCCTCCTTGTTTCATTGAAGGGGATTACATGATCTAGATCTTACAAAATGTCATAACGCATATAAAATCTATTGCACATATACAGGAATATGTGTGTGTGTGTGTGCGTGCCTCTGTGTATTTCTCCACCCCCATTCAGCCCTAGGACATATGCATACTTTTGTGGAGGGAGGATGACAACGTACATGCACACATGGAACAGCCATCTCTCTTATTTCAGGATGCATAAACGTAGCCCAGAAGGATTCTTGAAAAATGTGAAAAGAGTAGAGAGAAAGTATACGACCTCTTCCCACTGCGGTGCCTTGTATATGGCACTAAGGAGAACAAGAGCTGCTCACTATTTGTCTCCTCAAAGACACCAAGTTAAAAATCCACCCATGTCTCATCCCTAACTATCCTTTAGATTTTAGAGCTTCTACCAGCAGCCACAATTGATTTGCAATTACAGACAAAAGAAAAAAATCTTAATTAGAGCTGGGGAATGGATGCTGTTGCTGACTGTGGTTCCTTAAGTGCAATTGTGATGCTACAAGTTAAACAGATTCAGCCTCCTTATCCAATTACTATATAATGGCAGTAACGTAACAAAGTGGACTTTTACTGACCAGAACCCATCTATTTTCTTTAGTTGTTTTGTGTAAATCATTGTGTTATGTATCCTGCAATAAAGTTTGAGGGCGTAAAAGGCTATTAGAGCAAACGCTGTATATGAACTGTAGGTTGGTAACGTAACGGAGTTAGCTCTGTAAAAAAGAACTGTATTTCACAGTCCCTCTAATTTTGTTTTACATGCTTCAAAAATCCTGTCAGCCTGGTATCCGAGTTCTCACTGCAGATAGTTAACTCTTTGGGCCCGTATGTTCTTTAGCTTTCCTGACTTAAAAACAAGTGGTTTGTTAGGCCTCAATGTAACTGAAAATACCATTACCCACTTCTTAAGATGTTATAAAAACAGGCACAAAGTCAGGCAGCATTATCCAAAGTTTGAATTCAGCCTGAAGGACACAAAAAGACATCACCTTGTACCATGTGTAGAACCTCTTCTGCTTATGAGGCACACACATCTAGCTGCAAGGGCTTGCATGCTCTCTGAAGTGGGAAAAAGCCTATCAGCAAAGATCAAGATGAGTCTTAACCACCCTCTTTAAAATCCCAGCCGTGAGAAGAGTTGATGTTGTTTATCAGCTCTACACCAGAACTGGTGTCTTGTTTTAAAACCACAGGTAAGTTATCTTACTAAAAGAGAGCCCTTGCATACTCTTCCCTTGAAAACAGAAATCACAGTAGTTTTTCAGTTTAGCTTAAATAAAAATAATGCAACTCTCTATAGAATCATAATTATTTTGTACTTGCCCCTGAGGAATTGCTCATCCCATTCATAGGACATGGTGGGATGACTACCAGTGGAAGTAATGCTTTGGAGAAACTCAAGGCACCATTTTTCTCCTCATCAGAGGCAGCTGACCTACCTGTCTATCCCCCAGGCATCAGACATGATGATACCACGGGCATTTGTTGAAACAGTCATGTTCCACAGCACCGTTCATCCTACAAATTCCAACCTATGTCCTGCTCAGATTTCCCTCTTTGTGATATGAGAGCACCCTCTCAACAAAAAGGCTTCCCTCAGCATCACACAGTGGAGAAATGCTTGGATCTGGGACTTGGGAAATAAGTTAGGAGAGGAGCTAACAGATATTACAAAGAGCCAAGGACCTTCATCTGATAACACATTTTCCGAGCCTTTCAAGAAGTACAAAGAGTATAGAGTGTTATTAAGTTTTTTGGCTGTGGGTACTTACAGAAATTCCACTTCCATAGCAGAAGGGAAAAAAATAATTAAATACATAAAACCTCTCAAACAGTTAAATTACTGTCAAAACCCACAGTTTCTAATTCCAAACTGTCATTCAGAGGATGTACATCATCACAGTGAATTTCATTTAAATAAGGGGAGATTTAAAAGCCTTTTGTGAAAATAGTAGTTAACAAAAATAAGACTGTGACAAAGAACATTGGTAAAGAAGATGGGAAACTCTTCCCAGGTGTCTTTAGAAACAACCTTTTTCTGCTAACCTTTTTTAAGCATACAAAGTAAGTATGAAAGCCCTGCAACAGCTAAAGTGCAACACACACTGCGTATGTGAAACGGTAATTGTTTTGGGATTTCAGACATATACTGTGCTGTCATTTGAAAAAAGTGATGGATGAGAAACTAGAAACCTCAAGGAATTAGTAATAGGATATAAAGCATTTCACCTCTAGGTCACCAGTTCAAATTCAACCAGGTTGGTAGTGACCAAAAGTAGTTACCATCTGGCAGCTGTTCTCTGGCTGATGTAAATTGAGTTGAGGGTCTCAGCGCATTTCCTAGTGGACAGGTGTCCTCAGCACAAAACCCACCATAATTAACTCTCTGTTTGGCTTTCTCAGCAAAGCCACTGAACAACGAATGGAAGTAAAGCCTGAGCTATATTCCAGGTCAGCATGAAAGCATGCTGGCTGCAGAGCACTGCAGATTCTTCATCATATTTCCTCTTTATATTTTAAGACACAGATTACGGAAGGACTTAATTTATCATCATTACATTAAACGGAGAAGTTTTTCCAACTCAAGAAAGTGCTTACATGCTGCTATTTCTGCACAAGGCAGATTTCTTTTCAACGTGCAGCTACAGTAGAGTTTGGAAGCAGAACAAACGAATGCAAAGTATAATTCCATTATTAAAAATGGTCAATTTACCCCAACACACTACTCTGTCTCAAAACCCCCACATTTATTAGAGAGGACCCAGACACAGAAAACAAACTGGATTTAGACTACTGGGATACAGACTGTAGGTTGAGGTTATCCAACTTTGGAACTAAGAGGAGACTTACTGTAAAGAAAAAAACAGAAGACTGCATCCCTTAGGTCAACACCACTCACAATGGACATCTGGGGAAGAATACCATCTAGTTATAATAGCAGCTTTAAAATAGACCTCTTGCATCCACAAGTTCTGAGCCATGTCTCTCTCAAGTAACAAACAAGACATAATCCTAGGCAGAACTATGCGTGACCAAGGGTTCAAAACATTATACATTAAAAACACTGGGAAAAAAGTAATAAATATTCCTTATGCAGATTTTTCCTCAACAGGAACCAGAAAATTTATTGAGTCTACTTGTGGCCCACCTGTGCTTTGCACAAGACCAGTTGTTTACGGTCTGACCTGCTAATAGGCACCATCTAAACCACCTGTTGCCATAATTTTTCAGCCCTATTATATCTGAAATTGTTAAAGCAGGTATAGTTATTGGGTGTCTTCTCTCATTTCGGCATTTATGGAATAAAGGCAACAAGAACAGAATTAAAGTGTTCTACGTCACCAGCCTTTCAACACACAAATGGGTTACTTTAATACCAGTGGCTTGTAAAACTAAGACAAGGGCTACTGGTGGTAATCAGTGAAGAGTGCAAAAACTGTTGTTCCAGGGAAGAGCCCTCACCTCGGGTAAAATACAGCCAGAGCTCAGAGGTGGCTAGAACATGGCATTTCAGGCTGTAGAGTCTGACGCGGTTTAAGCAGTAGCTGACTCTGGAATGTTCTTAGCACGCCTTCAGATAACGTTAACTTTAAATAAACTTGCTGAATACTCATGTAAATTATTTCCATTTGGCTGTCTCATTATTCAATATGCTTTCAAGGAACATGGTGATGAAAGAAGAAAAATACCTCTTTCTAACATAACCATACTGGCAAGAGGATCAACATTATCAGTATTCAAAGAATGTCTTGGCAGGATAAACCTTTATAAAAAGAAGGAGCACTAGCTAATCCAAGTTGTCAAAATAGCAATAGTACTTCAAGGGTTGATCTGCAAAGTGATTCATTATTTATTGCTAATGCAAACAAAACATTCTGAGCAGAAAGTGCAATTGAGTATTTCCTACCTCAGAAATCCACTGAAGGAGAGCACACAATACATGGACCCTAGGATGACTTATACAAGGATATCTATTTTCTTACTTAAAAAATAACCCAAAGGCAGAAAAAACAACGTGGTTCTTCACAGAAAAGAAGTCAGACACTTAAAGGCAATATTTTCATCTGAACAAACACAAACATGAGATGGTAAGCAGTGGCAAGCAAAATTTCTGCTAATATCATTCAGAAGCACAAGACTAAATGTCAAAAAAACCCCCAATGGTAGAAATAAAATATGCAATGTATTGTGCATCCTAAAAACATATACACATTCAACAGGTTGCCTGATGTTCAAACCAACGAGGCAACCATTTTCAGATGCTTAACTTCAGACACTTCTATGAAAGTTTCAGCCTCATTATATCCTTCCTCAGTAAAGCCCGGGCTATGCTTTCTTCCGTGCTCTTTTCATTCCTCATAAAACACAGAATGTACCTTTTAAAAATAAATGTACTAGTTGTCTCACTTATGTTCAATATTTCTTTGAAACACACTGTATTGCACTACCCTTTCTACTCTTTCGACCCATCTGTCTTCATCTCCTTCGGTAATACCTCATCTCCGCTACCTTCTTGCTCTTTTAAGCCTCGGAACATGATCTTACTCCTGACGTGTATCTTCTTCTATTGCAGCCGAAAGTATTGGCTCAGCCTCAAGGATCTGGGATTCTAGGAACTCCTCTGTATAATAGCACATACAATTTTTTTTAAACTAACGTATAATCTACGAGCTCCATGAAAAATAAAGCTATTTGAAGAAGTTTATTATTTCTCCTAGTACATTTCAAACAAAACAAAAGAGCCACCACAAAAAAAATAATGAATCAGACAACCCTAT
Organism: Nycticryphes semicollaris; assembly: GCA_013400055.1. NCBI lineage: Eukaryota > Metazoa > Chordata > Aves > Charadriiformes > Rostratulidae > Nycticryphes > Nycticryphes semicollaris. The sequence continues at coordinate 647,976 of VXBJ01003113.1, read as the reverse complement.
TATTCTAGCAGACATATTGTATATATACTATGTATATATTGTGTGCCAGTTACTACAGTAAAAACACTTTCTGATCTGAATTAATAATTTTAATGGCAATAATATTTAGCATCTGAAGCAAAAACTAATGAATATTCATGTTTTGTGATATTATGGTAAAACAGAGGCATGTAGACCTGTTGGAAGTTGTTACATATTGGAATTTCAGAATTTAAAATTTCTCAAAAGGTATGATACAACATGTAATTTTTATTTTACCAGGAATGACAACAGCAGAAACACAGGAATCTGCATTTAAAGGGTTGTTTTTTTTTCACATTTTCAGACTATTTTAAAGAATTTACACATGCACAGAGACAGATTACACTTACTGTACAAGTTCTTTAGCTTTGGATTTTCCCAGCTCAGCAGTAGCTACTGAGTGACCTCTTGTGTTGAAACATGTCTGAGCAGTTCCTTTCTATTTTTCCTTTTTCACTCAATAAATCAGATGAATATAAGACTGGCAGTGCAAAATGAAGAGACCATCTCTATCATTACAATGAATCTATATTGCCTTCAAACACCATTTGTACTGATTTTATCTACTGCAATTGTGTATTAAGAAATTTACCTCTGAAAGTAACATGATAGGTAGGCAAAACCAATGTGCAATGGCTACTATCGTGCTGCTCCACATCATTTTTGCAGTAAGTACTGTGAAAAAAGGGTTGGACCAACTTCTTGCTCATTATTGCCTTTGTATTAAAATAAGCATATAAAAAAAAAACCCAGAAAAAACCAGATATGTAGTAGTCTAATCAAAGGGGAAAAAATTAAAACACCATGAAAAAAATATAATTTGCAGTTTGTCAGCAGCAATCTCACTGCTGCTCCCCTTCTTCTTGTTCCTCTTTTCCCCCAAAATAACTGCTCCCTTACTCAGGAGTCACATTCCCATGTTCTTTCCCAGCACCCAGAAGCATCAACAGGAGTTTCCAAAGAGACTAGAAAGGCTTAACACAAACCTCTGTAGACAATCATGCAATAGAGAGCTAAGTTCAGAAAGGTCAACTGAGCAATCATCTTCCACAATAAGATGTTTCCCGACAGAGTATATCAAACTTAAGATCTGCAACAGAAGACAACAAGCTACAGTTTCCAGAGTGGAAAAGAAGTCCACAGAAGGTACTGGCAATGAACTGTACTAAGTCCTTCCAGGAGCCAAGAATGATAAATAAAAGCCACTGCTTAACCACAGAAAAATAATACCACATCCATCAGAGAGGGCAAAACCAAAACACCAATAAAAGATTAAATTAGTTTTATTAACCAATATTTAAGACCAATACTGTGAAAGCACTGTTAGATATGCCAAGGAGCTTAACACAAATGAAGAAGTGCACAACCTTGAGATCTCTGGTTTCCAACTACCTGTAGTCCCAATAAAATAAGACTAGCCAAAAGGCAGGCTGTTGTTTTCCCCAAGATCTACACTTTGATATTTACACATAGATACATAAATATAATCAGAGCGTGTTATGCAACTCCAGGAATGGATGGGAGATCTGTTGTCTTTTCAAGACAGCACAGCATCATTCCCCCCGAAAGGGAACTACAGTGTGAATGTTTGGTTGACAGAGTAACTGATCAAAATTGCTCAATGAACCGGCCAAAGAGCAGGATCAACAAACAAAAATATTTTGTAACAGAAAAAGAGTTGCTGAGGGATCTGGCCACGAGATGTCACTCTTTACTTTGCAGCAGCTTGGAAATTCTTTAGCAATGCTCTCTTCTCAGAGGAGCCAAAATTAGGAGCAGAGTCAATAAAGTTAGCTGTGTTAAATTGGGGTCAGGTGAAGGAGAACTGTTCAACGTGTCATTTCTGTAGCTATGTTGTAAAGGTCCTGCTCGGTCTACTTTGAAGCCAAAGCAGCCTCTGAATCATTCCCCTAAGACTAAACCAAGAACAACTAGCTCAACTGTAGCCTGTTGTTATGTGTTACTCTTACTTACACCACTGTAGCAAGTTGTTTTGAATTTTTTAGCCTTTTTAATTAAAAGCTTCATTAGGTATTGATCTCTTATGGTTCAGCGTACAGGAAGCTACCTGTATGTATCACAGCATCTATCCAGACAGTCAAACCCAGTAGGTTTTGAGAGCTTTTTCAGTTGGCTTAGGTTAACATTTGATCAGGCCTTGTAGCCCAGTAAGATCTCACAGCTTTGTTTTGCAAAACACTGCTAACAACTTCAGTAACCACCAACATACAAAATCACTGTTAGACCACTAACATGTGAAGTAATTTTTAGACTTCATGTACCTTACCAGGCATCTGGTGGAACATACCAAAAGGCAGATCCAAGCCCGACTTTTAGAAGCTTAGGATCAAAATCTGTAACCATTATAAATACACATCTATGAAGGGAAGAAAGAAGTCCAAAACAAACCTACAATGAAAAAAAGCCTCCTAGGAATGAAAGATTTTATGTAAGTATTAGTTACTACATAAATTAATCAGAAACTGATCCATGAGATAGCTGATAAACTTATTATTACCTTATTATGTGTTAAGGTTATCCTCAGGTCTGGTTTTATGATACCATAGGCTATCAGTAGATCTTGGACTTTTTTCAGTTCTTCCTTACATTTTCTAGTTGTTGAGTAAAACTGCTTTCTTACAGGAAGATTCTTAAACAATTTCAGGACTGTGACTGTAGTACCTGCAAGCGGGGGACAAAACACAAATAGAAATTACATTGAAAGCATATCACAGACTGGATAATGAGGAACATTTATTTTTACTTGATAAGATCTATCTGTATGCTGCTGCATCCAAAATAAACGCTAGCATTAAGCTTCCTCTCATACACAACAACAACAACAGCGAGATTCAGCACTAAATAAAGCTGAAGAATCCTTCAGCACATATTATCTTCCATTAGTAAAATGATTAACAGGCTAGAATCTAACCAGACACATCTGGAGGCAAAGGAACACTGAACTCCCCTGAAGCCCTCCGCAAGCATTTGCTTTAGTGTAGTACCTGAACAGCCAGATACCTCTGCTCAAGGCACAGTACGTAGTAAGAAGAGAAATACTCATTTACTAACACAATCATAAATTCCTAGCCTGCAAGGATATTGAAAAGTATTTAAATGTATGTCACACAATTCAGTTAAATATTCAACAATTTTGACAAAAGACCATGCAACAAAACATTAGGCCTTCTGGCCCTGGAAAATCCTACAGTCCAAATCTTAAAGAGCCCTTGGTTAAAATGAGCTGCAATTAGAGTTCTCAACTTCAGCTCTTTCATCAGTATTTGTCCACTGAGTAGCCCTGGGCAGCTTCTGGCTTAATGGTTCCCTGAAGCCAGTCAACACCATGAAGCAAGGGAGCCGGCTCAGCAGTCAGCTCTCAGTTGGTGCACAAGCACTGCAGCCAGCTAGGGGACAACTTGTGGGTACAATATTGACAAGCAGCTGCTGCAGCTCAGCTGGGAAAAGTTGAGTTTTTATGGAAAAGTTGCATGTAGTTCCTCAGGAGCACATCCTCAGCACAAGCAAAGGGCACACCACTTCTCTTCTGGCAATACACACCAGCCAGGGTGTGAACGTGAGGACACTGTGTAGTCACAACAGTCTTCACAGAGCAGTGTACAAAGTAGGGCAGATACTACCCAAACCTACACAACGTCTGAACCACAAAGGCCTGTCCTCTGAGGTGAGGGCAACCTTTAATCTTTCACACAAACAGGCAGAAGGATTCCTAGTGACACAACCTTTCCTGTAGGTTAGAAAGAACTATGACTTTGGCTGGTCCTAGAGCCATGCTGCTTCCAGCAATGCCTTCCTACAGCAGCAGGGCAACTCCTCCTCCTTTAAGCAAGGATTTTGTTATGTACAGAAATACTGGTTCGGTCCTGAACAAATCTTTCATATAATTATTTATCAAATCTGCCTGGACCTGGGGCACTGAATTTTTATAGCTTTTATTTCTGCTGTCAGATTGCAGAAGTGAGTCAGAGAAGGAGAAACTAGTTTATAATTACTATCCGAAGCAACTTCCAAGACATATTATTTCTTAAGATAACAACATGTTTTCAGTTCATAGGCATAAAGCAAGAAATGTTTACAGTTGCAAACATTTCATACTCAGCCTTAATGCATAGAACAGGTTTTTCAACATCAAATAGAGCCTCAGAGAAACATAAAATACTTCTGTCACAGCACAACATCAGAATGATGATATCCTACCTTGCCCGAGATGGGAAGGCTTTTTAGAAGTTACATGCCCATTGCTATCCAAAGCATACTGAGTGCTGAAATCATCAGCAGCTGTCTTGGTTGTGATCAAGACCTGAAAAGAATTATTCAAAAAAAAAGTTAATTAAGAATTCACAAAGTTCAGAATGAGCTTAGATAAGCTTTTTATTGTGTAATTATAGTCACCACAATTACATTTAATTAGCCGACAGAATTTTTCTCCTACAGGCATTTCTTACAAAGAAATATTCTGCACTATTACTGCAATATTTTTCCACCTTCCATTTAACTAAAAGCCATACATTTTTATCACACTGGTACACAAAGCATAGCAATCTATACCAACAACACATACTCCTCTATCTTCTGCTAATGCTATATATAATGAACAAGTAAATCAGTTGTTAAGTTGGCATTTTCATCCTTCATGAACACTGTGACAACTTCTTAAATTCATGGCAGGTTCCACAAATGTAGCGACTACTGTCAAACAGTATATTATCTTTCCACACCCAAACATATCTAGCAATGAGTAGTAGCATGTTTTGTAAGCTATTAACACAGATCAGTTTTAGCAACACCAGTCATAAACCAAAAGTTCAATAAAAATACAGTTCCCCAAGTTCAGGTATCAACATTGTGAACAATAGCACCACTGCACTTTAACCACCTGCAAAACATAAAGGTTATCACATCTAGAGCATCAGCATATTTTGGTTTCCTTTACTGTCTCACACTCAGAGTTCAGCCATGCCTCTGGAGAGAAAAAACAGTAATTGATTAATTGGAAGTGTACAGACCTACTTAAAGGCCAATAGTAAAGTACCTCTACCTGAAACTTCAGGGGGCAGTTGGGGTAGGCAACATGCAATTAATGTCAGGAGTGTTTAATTAACATAATTACTGATCCAAGGATTAAAGTAATACCTATTAAAGTACCAGGCCACCTCCCATCTCTTATGAAATGTACCATAGAGATGATTAAAAGTTCAGAACAGATGGCTTCCTGCTCTGATAACTCCTTAGAAGGAACCAATGATTGAGGTCTGTCAGCACCTACCAAAACACCAAGACTTTTGAAAGCATCTTTGGAAATCCTCATCCAAACACACAAGCCACTCCTGCTTCATGCAATGCGAATGTAGCCCAAGATAGCAAGGAGCTGAACTCTAGCATCTCCCCTGCCCTTGAAATTTGATGGTTCTAATCAGACACAGATATCAGGATCTTCTTGCAGGGTCTAATCCTTGGCAGACTTAGAAAGAAGAATCCAAAACTTGACTTTGGCACAGCATGTATACAGGAAGGCAGAGGACAACAGAACATGTAGATGCTGTGCCCTTAACAGCCTGAACACTTTTCAGATGGTTTTCAAACGACTGAACTACTTTCAGTCAACATGCCAAATCCTAAATATAAGTATACTGTCAGTGTTCTTAACACAGACATATGGATCAGACACAGACAGGCCAGGGAACAGGTTCCTGTTTACTCAGACAGACAATGAAGTTTGTGCAATTGCAGTCATATACATGTCAAAGAGCAATATGGAGCCCAACAAGATCCCATGACTGCTGATCACCCAGATAAGATTAAGGCAGAAATCGTTACTGAAATGGTAGCTATATGGGCTATCAGTTCCTTGAAAGGATTTCTCCTGGTCACCATAGGCTGTTCATTTTGGTTTACCCTCATTCAAGTAGCAAACTCAGCCATACTATTTGACATTATATTTGCATCCTCTCATACACAGAACTCTAAGGAATCATGTATCTATACATGTACTTACAAGGAATCATTTATCTATACCCTGATACAAAAAGAAAAGGAAACAATAGGCAATCTCTCACCTATTCTGAGGAAAATTAATAAATCACTGCTGTGACCAGTATGCCAGAAAGACAAGACTGACACTAATCCATACAGCTTTCTAACCGTATGTCGTAACCTCTCAGGGAAGGGGGCAAAAAGGCAGCATATACAAGCAAAACTGTTTGGAAAACATAAACCTGACAGGCTGCTGAAATGATTTCAAGTCTTTGCAACTGATGTTTTAGTAAAATTTTCACGAGCACACACACACAAAAATATTACAACACATAAGACCAGACACATTTATAGCACTTGCTCACCTCTGATATGCAGCAAATTGATCCCAGAGCCTCCCCACGAAAACCGTATGTTGTCAACCTTTCAAGGTCCTCAGAAGAGCTTATTTTTGAGGTGTAGTGTTTAATTGCCATGACTGGAACATCAGCAACTTTGATTCCATTACCATTGTCTCTTATTTCTATTTTGTTAAATCCATAATTCTCCTAAAAAAGAACAAAACATAAAGAAGCGCTAAAACAGCCAAATTAATTGAGACACCAGTTTGAAGCAGCCAAGGTCACAGCTTCTAGCTGTCCAGAAAGAAGTGGGAGTTTTGCTCATTTAGAGAAAGGGAGCACCCATTAAATGCCTGTTTAAAAATAAAACAAAACCCCCACAACATATTGGGATAGGTGTGATAGTTTCTCTAATTAAATAATTAAATCATACCCTGTGGCTTGGAAATAGCACATAAATATAACTGAAACAGGAATTAAGTAATTATTTTTTTAAATTATGATGAAATTTGAAAAACCCAAGCTTAGAAAAACTTCTATAGCAGGAAAGCTAAAGACTTTTCACATCTCTCATCTGTTTAATATAAATTTTTTCAAAACACTACAAATACCGCCCTGCATCCATTAAATCAGTGAGCCATCACTGAGAATTGTTTTCAATATCACTCTCTACGTGATTTCACTAGTGCAGAGGTTCTCCAGTCCCTGTCCTGTCTCTCAATATGCAGGGCATTCTTATGTGGGCAGGGCATAAAAGGGGAGAATAGGGAAATAGGAGAGCTTGTAAAGAGGTACAATACTTTACAGAAAGAAATAAAGGTTCTTAGAGGCTCTTTTACAAACAGCCTTCAAGGAAGAAAAGTTCAATCTTTTCGATTTACCTTTACATATATACAACACATATTATATTAAATTCTGATTTAAATGTCATTTCAATAAACAACAGCAGAAACACGGTAAAATTCTGAAAACCCAGATAATTAGGACAGCTAAATATAATATGGAATTCAGGGTCTGTAACATCCCAAGCATGTGCAGCAAACAAATCCCTCCATCTACAGCTACATTATAGTCTGTACATGTAAACTGTACCCAAAAAGAAGCACAAGCCAAGAGGAATAAAGCTAAACTTCTTTTACAGAAGGATGCCGGACTCATTGAAAAAATTACAATGTCACATACAGAAAAATGTGCTGTAGCAGGTAATACATCTAGGAGATCCTAAAAGTGCTTTTGCTTAGAAAGAAACTCTTGAATGAGTGCCTACCACCACCGATGCTGTATGAGCACGTGATGGATGCTCACAGAAACCTGATTGATTAAACAAAACTAACTTCGTTGTCCCATCTGGGCATAAGCTGAAGACAGTTATGAAAAGATACAGTGTACTCCCAGGGTTATTTCTCAAAGCAAAAAAACCAATGCAATTAAAACCAAAAGGAAGATATCTAGACATATCATCTATATTCACACATGATCTGCATTCAGGAACACCTGAGGCAGGCATAGAACTGTATGTATTTAATTAACTGATACACAAGAGAAGTGTGAGTACATTTCACTTGCCCTATTAATGAGTGGCACTAAAGCTATCTTCAGGTGAAAAAACAGTGTTTTTGCTAATATTTGAGTCAACTTCCTACTGGTGAGTAAAACAGACCCTAAGCAATACACCTTAACCGAACATAAAAACACGTAAGGAGATATGAATGGGAAACCTTCTACTCCACTGCTGTATTCACTAGTGAAGAGCTTGATCATTTTACAATGAACCCTTGTTTTCCATTCTAATTTTTACTTCCAGACCAATTAACCACTTAAGAAAAGCAAGATTTATCTTCTTTAATTCAAATCAAAATGTTACATGAATGATTTTCTATTTCTTTTCTAATATTATTCCTTTCTCCCTGCACACATTTTACTTAAAATATCAGTGTTTAGACTTCGTATTCTTTAACATCTTCCACCATGTTACGCATCCTAAATACTATTGAGGCTGTGATCCTATGAGATGTTTAAGTTGCTTTACCAGATCACTCATGTTAAACCATATGTTTCAATTCCCTCCTCTTCTACTCACAACTGCATGGTCCCATCTTTGTTTCAGCTACAGCTCTGTTACTTACGAGAAATCTCAGGTCAATTCAGCTGATTAAACCAGCACAAATAATCTACTTTTCTTGCCAGGTTACTTTTTTGTTGCATTAACAAGACTGATGGATCACGAGAAGCAGAAATGTGTAGCAATGCCATGCAGATGGATGTAGGAATTTGCTTTTTCAGGTGATGAGATGGATGAGGTGTATGTGGGAACATCACCCTGAGAAAAATTTCCTCTGGGAAAGTTCTAGGGATTAAAGCTCCCACTCCATGCACTGGAAAAAAAAAACAGGTGAAGAAACAAGCATTTGCCTCTTACAATAGCAATTTCATGTAATAGTAGCAAACCTGTAGCTAAGATTTGCCCTTCCTGAATCTCAGCTCTGCTCCAACTACTACCACAGCCTGTTCCTCATCTCCTCTATTAATTAAAATAAATGCAGCCTCAGTCAGCCTGTGAAGATTATTCTCAAAAATTCCTGTTGTTAGAGGTCCATAGGAAAACTGACAGACAGATGCCTGCAGAGTCTCTTTACACATACACAAGAAATTACATTGCTGCATCGATGGTTTTTAGCATACTTTAACCTGAAGCCAGGCCATCACATCACAAATAAAACCCTCATTTTACATAAGCTTAGTGCACAGGCATACTACAGAGGCAGCTGATCCCCTTACTAACAACAAGGCAAGCTCCACCATGTCCAAATTTCTAAAAGCGACAAAGCTGAGGTTCAAAGGAATTAATAGATACCCCTCAACACCTTACAGAAAGGAAACTAATAAGTCTGTAATCAAATGACTCTTTTAATTGCAATTAAAAAAAATAATATCACATTAGCTAAAACTACAATGTAGGCTGAAGTCTTTCCTAGTGTTGTGTAAAAGCTAGTTGATACACAGTGCAAAGATGCTTAGTAACATCACCTATCGGAGTATGGTCAACCAAGAAGTTAACAAGAATAAAACACCAGCCAAAGCTTCCCACTACAACTGACCACTGCCACCATTTCTACCTGAGAACCATTCCACCTCCTGTCTGTCTCCAAAAAAGCCATTCCTGTCTTTGGTCAGGCAAATCAAGTAAATTTCTCCAGCTGAAGAAATCACCCAATCCATCCGGAAAAGGTTAAAACAATGAAAATGCTGCAAGTTCCAGGGAAAACCCATCAAGCTGTAAAATGAAATTTCAAAATTTCCATTCTTTATTATGCTTTTGAACCAATCCAAAGTTAAAGTGGTCATTAAACTCTATTACGTGGTCAATCTTATTTAAATGGCATACAATAAAAATAGCATTGTGATATAAAAAAATATTCTTATCGCAAAAAATAATCCCAGAAAAAGAATCCACTGTTTTCCATTATTATTATGTAAAACTGGGCAAAGTGCAAGTTTTCTTTTCTCCACTCACACCCACAGAATAACAATCAGCAAATCTCATTTACTCTCTGACAACCTGTGTAAAGTCAGGTTGGTTTGTTTGGTTTAGAAATTACTGAATTCGAATTGTGCTGAACTGACAAAAAAATGTAATGGGAGTGCAGGTGACTCATGCACTGGAAGTGGCTGAAAATGCTCTTTTTAATGGATTTGGGACATCTCACTATGGAAACAGCTAGTTATTGCACTGTGAAACCCACACTGATTAGAGGGCTTTCTCCTCCAGCTATCTGCATGGCTCTGTATCACCACACCAGTAAAAGAGGCAAGATTTGTTCTAACAATTTTTGGATGCTCCAAAACATTCTACTGACTTCTTGCAGTTACTGCTCTGTTCATAGGATCCAATTCTGATACTCTCACCCCCAAAACTGTGCACACACTACTCACTTTGGAGTTACTCAGGAAGCAAGAGGAGCTGATCAGTTAGCCATTTTACACAAATAAGGAGGAAAACGCACAAGTTTCTTATTATAAACAATATTTTATTTTTTCAGAAACTATCCTTGAGTGATATGCCAACTTTTTTTAACATCTTAATAAAAATAAAATTTTAGAAGTAACCAGAACTCATCATTATCATCAGGGACCATGCAATAATTTGTATTGTCAAAACATCTACCACAGCCATCAATAACCTCTTCCATTGTTTCCATTTTCACCTTCTTGACAATATGCCAGTCTAGCAGTGACACAGAAGTCCAACATCTTTTAAAACAAGTTATTAGTCAGAAAAAGTAAACTTCTAAGTAGAAAAAGTAGTATTAAAGAAGTTCACAGTTTTTCCTCAAGATACACTCAGGAGGACTAATATGACTTACTGTTTCAGCGGGTCCTCAAAAACATTACGCGAAACTGACCTTAGACCACTTTTATTTGAGGTTAAAATATACATGTATAAACACTATTAACACCCTTCCATTCCCAAAACCATGGTAACCTAAAAAAACCACATTTGCATTTGGAATGAAACAACTTTTCTTGCATTTTATTTTACATCTTATTCTTTGTAAAAGAAAGAGCTGGGACTTACTAGTTTAATATCAATATTTGTTGCACTGGCATCCAAGGAATTTTCTATCAGCTCCTTCACAACACTGACAACTGATGTAATCACCTGAGAACTTGAAAGGAGACGAATAGTTTCTGCTGGCAGCTGCTTCATAGTGGAGTAAGATTCAAAGAAACTGCATAGAAAAATAAAAAGAATGTAAAGGCACATGACAAATACACATTTCTAAGTTATTTTACAACAACTTTTAATGTAGGTGAAATATAACATTATGGCTAAAGAGTACAATTTTTGAGGTACAGTAAGACCCAGCTTCCTCTGCAGTCAATGGAAGTTTGACCTGTGAAAGAAACAGAACACAGGTCTAGACTTTAAAACACTACTTTAAATAGATTAAACGCCTAATGAGGAACCTTAAGAACCCTAAGATATGCTGAGCAAAACAGTATATATCTCACACGTGTACAGTCATCTCCTCTAAATTACTGTAATGTGTGGTTATGATTTTGCAATTACAAGAGTAGACAGACCACATAATAACCCAGAGTGCTAGTAAGAAATGCCTTCAGATATGATATTTACCCAGCATAAAGTCTAATTCCAGACCTGATGCAAAGAAAAAAAAAATTTGGTTGCTTTTTTTTTTTTTTTAAACAAACTCCTTAGGTCATTCTCCTCCCCCCTCTCCCGCTACGTTTACAATTTCTGTGCTAACTACTGCTGTGTTGTGTGTATGATTCCCAGCACCTAAACATTCATGGAAGAAATGTGACCTGCAGGTAACTGTTTTGGAGTTGGGAAAGAAGTGAGAAGGAAGCATAGTGGTGAGGAACCAAAAGTCATATTCAATGGTAATATGATCCACTGGCAATAATGAAAAACAAAACCAAACAAAAAATTTCTGAATTATAACCTTGCCTTTCCCATTTGACTTACTGTGTGACTTCAGACGGGTCTGTTTATTTCTATATCTATCTTCCACTTAAAAATGGAGATGCCATTATAAGCCAACAGAATTTTCTTTTAAATCATTGAAAAGATTTACAAGTTATAAAATTGCTGTTGCATTATAGAGACACTCTACCATGAAGAGACTGTAAGTGGATCTGCAAATTTTTGCATGATTTACTGTTTAAGTACCCAAATAGACACAATTAACCAGGCCTGGAGAAATTTTTTTGTCGATCCTTGTAGCCTGACACAAAAAAACTCACCACAGTTTTTCATGCATACAGGAATGGGTAGATAAAGAGCATTACTAGACACCTATTTGCACCTCAAGAATGGTTCTGACATGTTTTTCTTCTCTCCACATCAGCACTCTTTACTGGATTATGCTACATAACGTTATTTACACTGAAAGGCAAACAATCCTGGCAGTCACGGCTTCCCCATCAATGCTGTTCAAGCAATCTACTGCAGAACACAGACCACACGCTCAGCACTCATCTCAAGGACACGAGCACTTGTAGTGGAATGGAACAAACTGAGATTTCCTCCCGAGACTGTCGGGACACAGTAAGGGACTGCAGCCAACACCCTAGAGCACCACTATCCTGCAGAGTATATGCAGCTGATACAACAATTACAGGACGCTTCTCTGCCTTGATATCCTTCCAAAGATTGCTAGTCTTTAAACATAAAAGACAAAGAAAAAACATGCTTACTTGGAAGCAAAAAGATATAGTGCTTTGAAGAGGAAGCAGAATTAAAACTTTGCTAAGAACTGCTACAGAGAGGCTTTCTCTTTATACTTGTTATTTACATTCCTAAAGGATTTTGCTGTTCAGATGTGGCAAAAAGATCTGACAAATGAGTTTTGCACCAAACGGGAAAGGAGAGGAGCACAGGAAGATTCATGTTGTTGAAGACAAACAAATATTAATCATATACACGCACTCAGAGAAGCGGGTTTCACAGTTCTGTGATTCTGTTTCCTCATGCATCCATGTGTTATACAGGACTCCCGTGTCAAGTGCTGCATGATCGATTAACGACAAGCACCGGATCGGACACTGACTGAAACAAGGGAGGCTCTTAAACCAAAAGTGTTGCAGATCCCAAAGACAAATTTCCTATGAGGTGTGATTGATGCAGGCGGTTTGGGAGAAAAAAACCCCAGTTTACAGTGCGCCCTCCCCTCCCCTGGACCCAAACCACCCTGCAGAGGGCTGCCGGGCCCACACCTCGGTCAGGGGCACCTGCTGGCAGGGAGTGACCACGGGTACTTGCTACCTACGGATAGACATTCTATCCCCGACTACTTTTAGCTAAGAGATACGTATGTCAGTTCAAGCCACATTAGTACTCTAGCTTTTCGCTGACTAGATGTATTATAATCTGTTCTCAGTGAGAAGGCAGTGTTTTTTGTTTGAGCACCACCACCGGTGCTGTCCTTTTACTCCTCTGAACGCAGACACCCCAGCAGGAGGGGGGGGGGGGCTTTAAAAAGCTTTTAACACCACAAGTTATCAGGT
>VXBJ01003113.1:606143-625213 GCA_013400055.1 Nycticryphes semicollaris | reverse complement strand
ATATATAACTCCTCAAAAAAAAAAAATCCCTCTCTTTATTCAAAGATAGTTTTCCACATTCCAGTGGAATTTTTGTATAATACTTGTGTATGTTTCTCTTCACACATTAATAATGTATAAGCAGCTGCATAAACATCTCCCTTTTGCTCAGAAAAAAAACCCCAAAACAACAACAACAACAACCCAATCTGGGAGCCTCATTTCTGTGAGTAGTTTTTGCAAAGAATGAGATTAAATTATTGGCTCAAAGTGTAATGATGAAGTTGGTAGTGAACTGGATCTTCTGAGGTTCTTCCAGTTGAACAGGTCGTGAACCAGTTTAAAAGGAAAACGGGCTGGAAATGTCTGCCAGACAGGAAGCATTTTAAAATCACATCAATCAGATATTTTCAGAGTAAATTATTGTTGCACTGTAAAATGTCTAATGTGTTATCGTGACCTTGCTAGGGTAGCAGAACTGTCAGAATTTTGGTAACGGATCTTACACTGTTGAAAACTTGTATCATGAATCAGGCTTGTAGCTGCAGAAGTTGGAGGCTCCAACTTGAGGAGTGGGGAGAAGTTGTTGAGGAAAATACTAACTGAGAGGTGCTTTTTAGCACTTTGAGAATTACGGGAAGAAGACATAGTCCATAATTTTGCTGTAGATATTCTGGAACCTCAGGTGAGATATTTAATACAGGAATAGATTGGTTGTTAATTAGTAGAATGTGACTGGTTACTAAAGCACTTTTTTCAACAATGTTTTGTTTATTTTTTAGACAGTAGTGTCATCAGCTGAGCTTGCTCTCTTCTCCCGCAGGTACTTCCTGGCGAGTTTCTACACAAAGTATGATCCAACACACTTCATCTTCAACACCGCCTCTCTCCTGACTGTTCTTATCCCCAAGCTGCCACAGCTGCATGGCGTTCGAATCTTTGGCATCAATAAATATTAAGCAGAAGGTTTGATACTGACTGCCCCTGAGGTGGCTGCTGGTACTCCCCAGGTGAAGGAAACGAGTAGCCTGCTGTGCCATGTATCTGATCGTATTCAATGAGAGATGCTTTTACATCCGAGATACAATTCCTACTTCCTGCTGCAGCATTGTCTGGGATAAAGGTTGAGTTCATAAGAAGATGCCTTCTAATACTTAAATGTGTATCGGAAACCTCTAGAAGAAAGATTCCCATGAAGAACTGGGCAGGCCCAGCGCTAGAGCCTAATAGGCCTGGCTGATGCGAGTGACTTGCGAGGAAGGTGTGAGTGACAGTTGAATTGGAGAGTCATGTTCTGCACACACCCAGTCAACCATAACGCAGACAGGGACTTTACACACAAACCCGGGATCCTCAGTGCCAAGGACTGCTGAGGTCTCACTCTTAGCTTCAGTGGAAGTAGGTAGTTCCTGCTGTATGGATTGTAGATGGTTGTGCTCGTGACTGCATTGTAATAGTTTGTCTCACAGTAAATACTGTGACAGCTAGCATAAACTGAGGGTGTAATTCATTTCTGGGTTTTCTCACAAAGACTGAAGAAAGTCCTTAACTGTCAGCTCAGGGGTTTTCTACATCAACTTCATAGTTCAGTTTATCTATGCTTTTACAAGGTGCCACCATTGTGCTAATTTCATTTTGCTTACTGGGATACTGACTTTTCTATGTGTAAATGGGACATCGTGAAAAATGCAAATTTCTTTTGAGGTGTGGATTTTTGACTGTTTTCTAAGGTACTTGGTTGACAGGCTATTTTTCAGTAGTTGAGAGGCCTGTAACAGTGGGGTAAAGGAGCTGCTGTGGTAGGAGAAGCAGCTCCATTATAGAGCAACAATGTCAGAACACACAAGGGAAACCGTGGAAGTTGTAAGTTAGAAGCCAAACTAGTAGGTGAGTAGGTAAATCACGTGGACTTATCTGTATGCTTTTGCAGAAAAAGGTATAGATAATTTGCATGTCTTGGAAATGTGAAGGAATGCTGTGTTTGAGGGGTACCGTGTGGTGTGGGTTAATCTTGTATATAAACAACTCTGCAACCAGGGTGAAGGTACGTCTAGAGCTCTGAGCACTTATTTCTCTATCTTGGAAAAAAGGTTCAATTTTGAAGTCTACCGTAAGTCTGCCAGCCAAAACCAGCTCAGATTTGTCAGAAGGCTCCGCTTAGGAGTTGATTTACATTGTGGTTGTAGGGAGCTGGAAAAAAAAATAAATACCCCTCCCTCCCCCCAAAAAAAAAGGCCACAGTGGCACGCTTATTTTCTTGCTAAGATAATTTAATGGCTATTTACTGTACTGATAAAGTGGCTGTTTAAAAGGAGAAAAAAATGAGTTATAATTTATTTTTTTTTAGCAATTGGAATTAATTATTGTACAGGAAGTGATAACGGCCTAATTTGTAAAATACTGCCATCACAAGGCTACGTGAGGCCTTTGAAAAATCACTTTTGGGTACAATTGGCAAGGACCTTCAGCCAGGGATGGAACTTGGGGACACAGCGGGGTGGCCTCGGGCGGTTGGAAGCGCGGGGCCGGGCCGGGCTCTTGCCTTGCGGAATTAAAATTGTTTGTCCTCGGCCGCCTGCCTGGTTTTTTTTTCCGGCCTCGCGGTGACGCGGTACCTGTTGCAGCCGGCCCCGGTGGCGGCCGGGCCTCTCAGCCCAACCCACTCCGCGCCTGCGCCGGGCCCGAGGGCGGGTTACGCGCCGTGACCCGCCGGTGGGCGGGAAGGGGCTGCTGTCGCCGAGACGTTGCGGGTCTGCGGTAGCTTCGGTGGGCGCTGGGCTGGGCACCGACTGGCGGAAACGTGCCGCTGAGCGAAGGGGAGGGCGAAGGGCGCTGGAAGGGCGCAGCGCGGCTGCGGCCGGCGCGGCAGCCGAGAAGCGGCCCCGGAGGCGCCGCGGTGGGGCCGGGCGGCGGGTGCTGCCTCCAGGGCCTCTTACTTTGTGGCTTGTGCCCCCCCCTCCCTTAGGACCGCGGGAAGCGTGGGTGAAGGGCTTTCCTGAAGCACGATTAAGACATTCGCTCCCAACTCTTAAATTAGTATTCTTTTTTTTCTCCTTATGGTCTTAAAAATCACGACAGTGGCACGCTTATTTTAGAAGTACATCCACCTCTTCAGAACATTAAACCGGAGCGCATGCTCGAAAACCTTCCAGTGATAATAAGCTGTGCGGTTCTTTTCGAGCTATAACCACCCGCTAGTTTGTTAACCATGAACAGCATTGCCAAAAACCTTTTGAAATCGGTGAAGCAGGGCCGGGCTGCGTGGCTGAGGGGCAGCTCTGCCCGCTCTGGGAAACAGCATCTTCGGAAACTGGTTCTGGGCGTAGAGACCAGCTGTGATGACACCGGCGCTGCTGTGGTGGACGATGCCGGCAATGTTCTGGGAGAGGCACTGCACTGTCAGAAGGAAGTCCATTTACAGTAAGGATATACTTTTCTCAGAACTTTTGCCTCAATAATGATTTTACTGTTATTCTTACTTGTATCATCTGTATAAAAGTCTTCTCCAGAAAACTTAGGGAAAAGTGGGTGGGTGTAAAGACCTGTCTTGGGCCTTGTCATGTTCTGCTTAAGATATTACTAAGGCTGAGGAATGAAAAGCTGTGCTTTTAACAAGTTAACAAAATAACTAGGATTATTTTCTTTTTTTCAAAATGAGACAGGTTACTTTTATCTACCATGAATTGAAGTCAGTGTTACTCTCAAAGCCACCAAATGTCTCAAATTTTTAAAGGGAAAATTAATCAAATGCATGAACTGACAAGCGAGGGGTTGTGAATATTGTTACAGACATTGTTTCAGAATGTCATTGAGACACGTTTAAGAGTTATGTGTACCAAAAGAAGGGCAAGTTACATCCTTTTCTGACCTCCCAGTGATAACTGTGCTCTCTTCAGTGCATTGATGCCCTTTACAACTAAACAAGGTATTTAGGAATGTACTGAAAAAACAGGCAGGATGTGGCAAGGTTCAGAGGTGTCCGGAATCTTATTTTTATACCATTCTTTATGTTGTGAAATGCAAATGTTTTGTAATTCTTTGTTTTTACTAGAGCAGGTGGAATAATTCCTGTGGTGGCCCAGCAACTTCACAGAGAAAACATTGAGGGAGTAGTAAAAGAAGCGCTCGGTGTTAGCGGTGTTTCTGTACGTGACCTTGCAGCTATTGCAACTACAGTAAAACCAGGACTTGCCCTAAGCCTTGCAGTGGGGCTGCAGTACAGCTTGGACTTGGTCAGCAGGTACCAGAAGCCCTTCATACCCATTCATCACATGGAGGCTCACGCACTGACCATCAGACTGACCCATCACGTGGCATTTCCCTTCTTAGTTCTCTTACTCTCTGGAGGCCATTGCATCTTGGCAGTAGCACGAGGAGTTTCAGATTTTCTTCTGCTTGGACAGTCCATAGATATAGCACCAGGGGACATGCTGGATAAGGTAATATTTCCTTACGTAAGTTCATCTGTTTTTTTCTTCTTTTTATTACAGTTTTAGTACACAGTGGTAATATTATCATCAGCCCCAGGACAGTAATCCATTCCAATGAGCTTTTACTTACCTTTCTTATTTTGTATTTTGAAATACCATAGCTACCAGACACCAGAGGCTGTTAAAAATCTATGCATGGCATTGGTTGCAACATATGTAAATTAATTACGTTTTTAGCAACTAGACACCATAACCAAAAGTGGTGTTGGAAGTTTCATTGACACCCATTATACAAATGAGTCTTAGCAGAGTGGTAGCAGTATTTTAAAGGATGCTGTTGGGTTTAAAACAATACATATTAAACCACTTCTTACCAGTTTCTTTGTACAGCTTCAAAAGTCTGGTTTGGCTTTCAGAATCTTAAGTTTTCTGGGTCACCGAGTACAATGTGTCACTTAAGAGTTTTGTCCTCAAACACAAGCAGAGTTTTTAAACAGTATTAGTGTGTATTAATTAAAAAAGTGAGGGAGTGAGTGAAGTCAGAACAGGGTTTGTGGAAACCCAAGTTTGGTTCCTGTTCATCTGGTAAGAATGTCCATGTGTGGTTCCTGTAGCATAAAAATTGGGTAAAGTTTCCTGCCAAATGTGGTTTGCCCAGGTTTTTCTAGAATTGCATTTCTAATTACTCCAGAAAAAATAAATATCCAGCTGGCATATGTCTTGTCTTTATTATGCCCTGTGTATAGTTTCACGTTGGGTTGGATTCTGCGGTGTCTGATTTTACTCTGCGAACTACAGTGCAGTGATGTAGTTACAGAAGGAATCAATTGAGCTTTCTGTTCCGAGCCTGTTGTTTCTTATCTCCTTAGGTGGCCAGGAGGCTCTCTCTAAGAAAGCACCCCGAGTGCCACAGCATGGCTGGGGGGAAGGCCATAGAGCACTTGGCTCAAACTGGAAACCGGCAACAGCACGTGTTCAGGCTTCCCATGCAACGGTACCGTAACTGTGACTTTTCTTTTTCTGGACTTCAGAACCTTGTCAATCAAGTCATTATACAAAAAGAAAAAGAAGAAGGTATTTTTAAACCAAGTCAGATACAAACCATGGTTTTGATGACCTGTACTCAGAGAAACCCATTTGGTCATACGTTTTTATAGGTATTCAAGAAGGTGAGATCCTGTCCTGTGCTAAAGACATTGCTGCTGCTGCACAGCATGCAGTGGCTGTTCATATTATCCAGCGAACGTATCGAGCCATGCTGTTCTGCATGAAAAATAGCATATTATCATCAAAAAATGCAACTTTGGTGGGTATACATTTTTTCCCCCTTTTTATATTTAACAGTGTTAGCATCATTTGAAGATGCAGGTGTCTTGTACTTTCTTCCTTGACAGGTGAGGAAGATGTCAGTATGTATGTATGACTGTTAAAATACACAGAAATAAAGTAAAATTCATACAAATATTTACAAGAAAGTCTTTCATAGTTTAGCTTTAAGCTAGAAATATATTTTGTTACCATCAAGTCTGACCTCCCATACCAATTTGGGCCAAATAATTTGACTTAGAGCTCCCCAGTACTTGCCAGCTGTTCTGGTTATAACATGGTTTTATTCTGGAATCTCTTTTAGCATAATAAGCTAACTTATGCTTTTTTTTTTATCTGCAAAGATATGTTTTAATCTTCAAATGTGTCCTTCATTGCCATCTTCAGAAGTTCATCTGATAACCTTTTTTTTAAAATAGAATGCTAGTTGAGTGTGACCTATCAGTACATTGGGGTTAATGCCTTCTTTTTGAAACTGCTGTCAGGTTGTATCAGGAGGAGTTGCAAGTAATCAGTATATCCGAAAAGGTCTGCAGGCTTTGGCAGATGCAAACGGCTTTGCTTTACTGTGTCCTCCTCCAAGACTGTGCACTGATAACGGTGTTATGATTGCATGGTAAGGGTTGTTTCTCTTTGCATGAGTTTCAGTAATGGTCTTTAAAAGCTGACATCAGGGTCAAGAGCAGCTTTTTATGGTGACTGAACCACATACCCATGTTGAGATGGTTATGACATAACACTTCTATGGAATTGCTTTCTTGCTTAGGAACGGCATTGAAAGGCTACGTGCAGGACTTGGTGTTTTACACAGTACTGACGGCATCCGCTATGAACCGAAGTGAGTAACTCCAGTCAGTCACAGTCTGTCTCCTCACGTACCAACCGCAGCCACTGAAAGTGGAAGGGGGTGTAGACTAAAAAAGAGGAGCAGAAGCTGAGGAAGAGTATCTTTGCAGTCCATGTAAGCTTTAAAAGTTACCAGCACTTCCTTCTCAACGTAGTTGTGAAACATAAATGATCGTGTTCACATTTGGTTTAGCTCAGAAATTTAAATTGCCGTACGTCAGAACAGTTCTATGTATTTTCCTGTTACCATTGTGGTGTGGGAAAACGGGAGCAAGTTAAGCTGCAGTGTACTCCCCCAGCTCCCTAGCTACTCATTCACGGTAGGCATGAATCAAAATGCTCAAAGTGAAACTGGGTATTCATAATAAGCGAGCGATTTTTAAACAAGAATTTGACATAGAACATCTGATAATACTGTCTTTCTTACTGATAATACTGATTTTGGTAATGACTTGGGAAGTAAGACTTGCTCTATGGATTGAAGTAAATCCTAGGCTTAAGGCCAAAACAAAACTCTAGTATTTCAAAAGTCCCAGCCCATCTTAAACTTGACAATTTTTTTTCAGGTTTTTTACCTTTCCATTTCCAGGAACACAGACTTGGGAAGTCTCAGGACATAAAAAACAAAAAATTATAATTTTCACATGGAAAATGATAAAATACTTTTCTTCAAAAATAACTTGCTTTATATATGTAACTGAATTAAATACTGCATCTTATTTGCAATGGACTATATAGTCGTACTATAGGTATTACTGCAGAGGTATCTGTGAATCTCTACTGTATTGTGCATTCATCGGTGAGATGTAAGATGAATTCTCAACTAAAATCCTCAACTAAAATCATGATCTAAATTAAAAAAAAAAAAAAACCCCTCCAAAAGATGCCTTTGAAATCACAACTGTGTTTCCTGAATTTGGAATGGCTGCAAGTGCAACATTTCTTTAACATAAAGAAGTTTCTGGGCTTCAGATGGACCTTTTTAGTAGTCACAGAGTCTTACAGTGCAGGGAACCTGCAGTAGCCCTGGGACTTCCATGCTTATTGTAAAAATAATCTTAGGAATCTGCACATCTGTGTGATTTGGCAATAATGTTATTTAACAAATACATAACTTTATTCTTTTCTAGAGCTCCCCTTGGAATTGATATTTCAAAAAGAGTTGAAGAAGATTCCATCAAAGTGCCAAAATTAAAAAAGAAGATAAAATGGTTGGCATCTTAAAAAATAACTTAGTAATGTAAATGCAACTATGAATTGTTCAATAAAACCTGACGTTCAATTTACTGACGATTCGTTCCCGCCATTCTTCAGACTACTGTTGTTAATTCATAGTACTTCCTATCAGTTTATAAATTTCCATGAGATTCAGTGATCTTTATTTTTTCAACTAATGATCCCAGCTTTTAGGAATGTCATGCATAAACTATATATATATATATATACGAAATATTTTTTTAATAGGCTGGTTTTGTCTTCTCCTCCTGAACAAAACAAAACCCTAGAAGTATTCCCCTCTCTCTGGGTTTTCCCATCTTTATCAATGTCCATTTCAAAGCACGAAACCTCTAAGATCCAGACACACTTTTCTCCGAGTACGTACGGGTACAGCCCAAACTTCTACCACGTAGACAACACTGATCAAAATTTGCCCCATTTCTGTATCAGCTGGAGGAATCTGACAAGGAGTTCTGTGATGCTAATTTGCACCTGAACAGATGGAATGTTTAATTCCAGCAGCTGATTTTCACAAAATCTGATGGACTTTTTAATAATATAAAGGTGTAGCTCCATCAGTGCTAGCAAAGTTGCTGTCTGGGTACATAGTTTTTTAGCTGGCCCAGCAGTCTCTCTCTGGGGATCTCTACTGAGCACTGCATGTCCTGTTTTGAAGCCAGCCAACTACAGGACACAGTAGTAATTAACTCCTGCTACTTAACTTTGGTAGATTTCGCAAACAAGGCACAAGCATTTTTCTGTTCTACTGACAAGCTGGTTGCCTCATCAGCTTATTCAGCCCGAGGCAACACTTTTGATGGGGCTGAGTATTCTTTGATATTCTCCAGTTTGTAAAATACACTACTTAGAGGGGCTAATAATAATAAAAAAATATTCCTATTTAATGAAGAACTGTACTAGAATTTGCAAGACAACAACACGTTTTTTAAGGACAAGATTAAAGGACAGTAACATTCCTGTGGGCTGCTCCAAAATGTTACAGAATGTGATTTCAAATATTCTACAATGTCTATTTTTTTTCTTTTTCCCTCTCTCTGGAACCAAACACTTGGTCAAGAAACTCTACAAATAATAGTAGTATAAATAATAACCATAAATTCCTTTCTTATGAATACCTGGATAAATGGAAAANGAGGTATCTGTGAATCTCTACTGTATTGTGCATTCATCGGTGAGATGTAAGATGAATTCTCAACTAAAATCCTCAACTAAAATCATGATCTAAATTAAAAAAAAAAAAAAACCCCTCCAAAAGATGCCTTTGAAATCACAACTGTGTTTCCTGAATTTGGAATGGCTGCAAGTGCAACATTTCTTTAACATAAAGAAGTTTCTGGGCTTCAGATGGACCTTTTTAGTAGTCACAGAGTCTTACAGTGCAGGGAACCTGCAGTAGCCCTGGGACTTCCATGCTTATTGTAAAAATAATCTTAGGAATCTGCACATCTGTGTGATTTGGCAATAATGTTATTTAACAAATACATAACTTTATTCTTTTCTAGAGCTCCCCTTGGAATTGATATTTCAAAAAGAGTTGAAGAAGATTCCATCAAAGTGCCAAAATTAAAAAAGAAGATAAAATGGTTGGCATCTTAAAAAATAACTTAGTAATGTAAATGCAACTATGAATTGTTCAATAAAACCTGACGTTCAATTTACTGACGATTCGTTCCCGCCATTCTTCAGACTACTGTTGTTAATTCATAGTACTTCCTATCAGTTTATAAATTTCCATGAGATTCAGTGATCTTTATTTTTTCAACTAATGATCCCAGCTTTTAGGAATGTCATGCATAAACTATATATATATATATATACGAAATATTTTTTTAATAGGCTGGTTTTGTCTTCTCCTCCTGAACAAAACAAAACCCTAGAAGTATTCCCCTCTCTCTGGGTTTTCCCATCTTTATCAATGTCCATTTCAAAGCACGAAACCTCTAAGATCCAGACACACTTTTCTCCGAGTACGTACGGGTACAGCCCAAACTTCTACCACGTAGACAACACTGATCAAAATTTGCCCCATTTCTGTATCAGCTGGAGGAATCTGACAAGGAGTTCTGTGATGCTAATTTGCACCTGAACAGATGGAATGTTTAATTCCAGCAGCTGATTTTCACAAAATCTGATGGACTTTTTAATAATATAAAGGTGTAGCTCCATCAGTGCTAGCAAAGTTGCTGTCTGGGTACATAGTTTTTTAGCTGGCCCAGCAGTCTCTCTCTGGGGATCTCTACTGAGCACTGCATGTCCTGTTTTGAAGCCAGCCAACTACAGGACACAGTAGTAATTAACTCCTGCTACTTAACTTTGGTAGATTTCGCAAACAAGGCACAAGCATTTTTCTGTTCTACTGACAAGCTGGTTGCCTCATCAGCTTATTCAGCCCGAGGCAACACTTTTGATGGGGCTGAGTATTCTTTGATATTCTCCAGTTTGTAAAATACACTACTTAGAGGGGCTAATAATAATAAAAAAATATTCCTATTTAATGAAGAACTGTACTAGAATTTGCAAGACAACAACACGTTTTTTAAGGACAAGATTAAAGGACAGTAACATTCCTGTGGGCTGCTCCAAAATGTTACAGAATGTGATTTCAAATATTCTACAATGTCTATTTTTTTTCTTTTTCCCTCTCTCTGGAACCAAACACTTGGTCAAGAAACTCTACAAATAATAGTAGTATAAATAATAACCATAAATTCCTTTCTTATGAATACCTGGATAAATGGAAAAGGTTGCCAAATTATGAGTTTTCTTCTTAAAACTACTACCTAAAACTCTTTAGAAGCCTTCCAAAATGATTTCTCATGTTTCTTTTGGAAAAGAAACTATTTGCCTGGGTACAAAAAGAAAAGCTTTTTTTCTTAAGGTTGTAGGTAACTTCTAGGAACACTCCACCACTACTAGAGAGATAACAAATAATGAATGAGAATTGCATTTCATCAGCCTAATTTTCCTCTTGGTCCAACCTCCACCTGCTTTAGAGCGTGATGCAAGAACTCTTGCAAACGTGCCCTGCTAAGGTACTAGGGAGTCACTTTCCTCAAAGCACCAGTAAGAAATTGTTGGTGCTTTGAAGCAGTCTGAAACATAATGAAAATTTACTGAATTCTATCTATGTGTCAGATTGGACAGATTCAATGTGCTTTTTGCAACACTCACATGGGTTAGGAGTGGGAAAGCCAAACTCTGGCTATCCTCTCTTCCTCAGAGCCCAGTATTTCCTTTCCACCATCGTGAGTCTCCAGTACAAGTACACATCTATGTGTATTACTTCAATGATTAATAATAAAAGTCCCTCTAAAAAACCAGATCAAACATTCTAAGAAAACTCCAAAGATTTATTGAATTTACATATAGAATAAATGCAACACCTCAAGACGTAGCTTTATAATTCATCTACTGAAAGTAACTTCAGTCTGCTGCACGTGTCAGATGCTTTTTCACTGTTGCTCTCTAGTTTTGCAATGCGAGATCCAAACTGTACAGCCCTTTTGGGCAAAACAGTCGAGGCTGTAAGGCCAAACTCCCTGGCCGCAAGGCGCAGAAGCAATTTCTCCCCAACTCCTCGAGGTAAAGTCAAATCAGCTTTTTCTGAGATGGGCAGAGAATTGAGGAATGAAACAACATCTTCGTCAAGAAAAGGAAACCTGAAGAAAAGATACACATGGGAAAGAACCCTTTAAAAACTTCATACAACTTCATAGCCTTCATTTCCCCACATGCAAAGACTTCAAAGTCTGTGTCTATTCCTAAATATAGAGGTACCTTAAATGTTAATGTGTCAGTACTGAGGCAAGTCTCCAAAGCAGTTACACTGTCTTGGATAAAATCAACATAATACATATTTAAACTCAGAAGCCTGGAAGTTTCAAAACTCAAGGAGGAGTAAGAACAAGAATCAGAAATGCTGAGTTTATACAAAACAAACTATGAACAAATACACTGAAAGAGCAAGACAATTTAAAACTAACACGTCTCAAGGTAACTTCTAAGTATTTAAAAATACTGTATGAAGTTACTCTGTAGTTGTTGTACACAACAAATTCTGACTACATTCTGAATTCTAGGCATTCATATCTAATCACATGCGTGATTAACAGCATTGCCTGTCCACCACTGCAACTCCTAAACTCAAAATGTGCAACTAAGAACCCCACAACACAGTGCATATTAACAGAACTTGGAGACAATAAAATGTATAGATGTTTCAATTAAGCTTTCTGCTGGAGTGTTAAAAGCAGACTCTAACTGGCAAAACCAGTTTTGCTTCATGTTATAACATTAATACCTGGCTTCTTTTCCGTGATCACCAATAATCCTGTCATCTCTACCAAGATTTCTAGAAGAAATGCGATCTAATTCCATTTCAAGTTCTTTATTCAGACCCTCCAAGCCATATTTTTTGAAGCAAACACGATGTCGAGTGTAGCCAGCAAGCTGTTCATCTGCTCCAATTCCTGTAAGTACAACCTAAAAAACCAGAAGAAATCTTTCTTAATATCTGTGCAAGCTAATAATATGCAACAGATCTTAAATATTTAACTACATCTGAAGGAGAATAATACACATCTTCTAAATATATTACCTATGATGATGGGATGTGCCTCACGCATTTACAGAGCCTGAAACGGTTCCCGCTAAAGTCACTGGAAACTTGAAGCAGATTCACAATCTGACTTAAACGTACACACTAAGGCAAGCTAAAAACCACCAAAGTAATGTTGTGTGCATCAGATCCACCAGTATCTTTGAATAATGTCATTGTCAGCTTCTGTTACAATAAACAGCATTTGTTAAGCACAAGCCTTTTCCAAAGAAATTGCTGCCACAAATTCTGAAGTATGTTGTAGGTTCTAAATAGTCATCTGAATGTACACCTAGATTATTATTATTTTACCAGTTACTGGGTTACTAACGACTGCATTATACGAAATAAAGATGTGTCATATTATACTGTCTACTCAATGATATGTTATCAAAAGAAAAACACTATTACATCTGGTCCATTACTACGCCTTCAACTGCAATTTACTATCAAAGTGGAAGTCTCCTAACATAAACAGTCAAGTGTGTTTTACTAATCTGACACCAGCTAGTGGTCAAGTAATGTTTTACCTGTGCACAGTAGTACCTAACCAGTGAATGGTAATTTTGCTTTATGTTTAATTAACTCATGCCTATTTCAACATCCTCCAGACCTAAGGTGAATTTCTAAGTTGTGCAAATCTGAGATGCACGTCCTTAAGTAGATCTGCCTACTAAATCAACTGTGTTCTACAGGAGTGGTTTTTACACAAATTACTGCGTTTGTTGTTGGTGCTTTTTGGTGCTTTTAAGATCTAGCAATTAGTAGAAAACCAACAGAAGCCTCAAAACACAAAGGCAGCAGTGAACTGCAAACTCCTGAAATTTTTTATTTTTATTCTTTTTTTCTCAGTTTATTCTTCCCTACACAAACCATCAGGAACTGGGAAATAAGAATCAAATTCCCAATAATCTAGTTACTAAAAAGATTTTACTTAAAACTACATAGATGAAAGTAAGTTACAAAAAAGAAAAAAAATACTTTTTGTAGTTCTGTCATTCAATTAGATTCTAATTACAAAAGGTTCCAAGTACTCATCTTTTCTGCCATTATTAATTGTGGGTTTATCATATATTGTACCTAATTTACAAGCAAGTAATTTTACTGCCCTCGGGATGCTGGTACAAAACAATATACTTAATACTTCATTAATGTTTATCTCTAAATTTGTTAACCTATACAATTTGGATTGAATAGCAGTTACCCACTTTTAGAGTTGAAACTCTGAAAATTATAGATGATTATTATTATTTTTTCCTAGCTGCACTTGCTTTTTCAAGCTTAATGAAAAGCCACACACGACAAGAGAACTGAATGCAGTTTTTAACTCCAGAATTACACAAGATTATCAGTACAGAACTAGTCAATATTTTGCCACTAAACTTCAGAAACCTCATAAATATTAAAGATCCCTGATGATTTCTAAAACAACATAACTGTTTTTACATTCACAGGTCAAGCATAGGGCAGAGAACAATCAGTACCTTTGCAGGACTTTTATATGGTTTCAGTTCTCCTTGGTTATTAATAAGGCCCTCTCCTCTGGAAGCAAACCAAATTGCACAGCCAATGCTGTCATCCAAGACCGTATCCAGAGGATTAATCAAGTGCTTAATGCATTGTTGTCTCATTTTTTTCAGTTCCTCTGGCATAACATTAATTTCCACAAAGTTCCAGGTTCTTGAAGGGTTAATGGCTTCTAATTCTTTCAGTCCTGCCCTACCAGTGATTCTGTCTGGCACATCAAAGCGAGATAAAAGAGCCCCAGTTTTAGCATGAAGATCTTCATAAGTTTCTTGAGGACAAAGCAAATCCAGCTGTACATTCTGGCTGGTATGGTTTTTAGTTGTACTCTTCTGCTTAGTTTGTTCTTTCATCAGGAAAGCTACATTGAGAAGATCAATTGGTTCCTCCAAAGGTACATGTTTATCAGCAAGGGCCGCAATAACCATAGAATCAATGCCACCAGAGAAGAGCACTGCAACGTGTGCTTTCCTACTAGACGTGCTTGGAACTTCTCTTGTTTTCTGATCTTCTTCTCTGAAGAGAGATAAAACCCGTCTCTTCACCGCCTCATTTAAAACATCAATAAACTGATGGACTAATTTTTTCTTGTGTTCCTCTGCAAGAAATCCTTGAAGGGTTTCTACAGAAACCGTATAGATAATGTTTCCAATATTAGTGCCTGGACATTCACCTGAAACTTCAGAAATTGTTTTATTTAAGGGGATAACTGGTGCTCTGAGACATAGCTTTGATTCATTCATCACGAGACGTATATGGTTTGGTAAATCTTTTGAAACTTGGTCCAGAACATGAATGAATATTTCTTCTACTGCTTTCTCTGTGCAGCTGTACTTCCACGGAAACAATGTTAAAGACAACGATTTAGTTGTTGCACAAGCGTCGAGATCAATTTTGAAAATTCCAGATGCTGGGACTTCTTGCCATTGGTTACCCGATTCAAAAGAAACACTAACAGATGAGAGACAGAGAGCACTGTTGCACTCATTACCGAACTGCCAAAGCAAACTGCGACGACCGAAATAATCTCTACCAAACCATAAACTGTGTCTAGATGCTTGATAGTAAATAAAAGACCACGGACCCTGAACTGATGAGAAGAGCGACAAAATGTCTGCTTCACTACTGCATGATGCAAGATGATGAACCATTACTTCCGTGTCATTCTCTAGATCTCCAACGTGCACTCCATTGAAAATTTCTCCATTCCAAAGAAAAACATTTTTATTGGCATCTTCCAGAGGCTGAGGAGTCACCAGTCCCCTCAAGTGAAGCACGTGGCCAGAAAACAGACACTCATAAGAGGGATCAGACACAGTTTTTATCAACTGTTTGCTACTGTCTGGTCCTCTTCTTCTAAGACGGCAAAGTATGTCTTCATTAACGAAGTCGTGAATAGCGTGCTGGCTACACAAGGTAACAACACAACAAATACCACACATTGTGACTTTGAATTCAGATGGACTATTTCTTGATTTTAGTCTTTTCTGAATTTTCCATCTCCTGATGTGCCTTCTTTAATTCA
Organism: Nycticryphes semicollaris; assembly: GCA_013400055.1. Taxonomy (NCBI): domain Eukaryota; kingdom Metazoa; phylum Chordata; class Aves; order Charadriiformes; family Rostratulidae; genus Nycticryphes; species Nycticryphes semicollaris. The sequence continues at coordinate 609,747 of VXBJ01003113.1, read as the reverse complement.
TCTAACGTATCTGTGTAAGAGAAAGATAATCAGTTTCATAAACTGCTACATTTATGAGTAGTTAAGAGTGTATCAAAGAAATTAGTAACTCCAGACACTTGTTCATTAAAGAGATAAACATGAAATGCTAAGTAACACATTTGCTTCATTTGTGTTACATCAAAGCTATAGCTCACTGTCGCTTATTCCTCTCTCATTATATGATTATTATTATTTTCTCCCACAGAAAGCCACACTGCAAGTAAAACAATGAGGGAAATGGCCAACTAGCGACTATATAATCAGTATGACTTAAAATATCTGTAATAGGAGCATAGGAGAATGCACTGTCAATTAAAACATCAACAGTATCAACTCAAATCAATGAAAGTAGAATTGTTCATTCCAGAAAATAAATTGATACTTCTAAATTTATACATTTCTAATGTTTGTTCAGTCATCAACTCTCTTTATCATTCATTCTCCCATTTTCATAATCCCAGAGTTCCATTCTTTCAACTACCTAAAGACTTCTGGCTTAACCTCCAGTTTAACTTGGTTTTTTTCTTCCTACTCATCCCATGCAATTTTAGACACTTTTTTTTTAAGGGACAAGGCGCTACACAGCTTCCCAAGGCTGAGAATAGTGACTCCTCTATGTTCTTGCAGATATTCTCGCTCTTCCTACCTCTTCAGGTCTTTCATCACATCCATATATCAAATAGAAATACTTTCACATTTATCCAACCCAAAAAAACAAGCACATGCCTGAAGTCTACTTTGTATTTGATACACAGTTGCCAGTTTTTCATTTTAATATACCTTTGAAATCTTTAAAAGCTACAAATGCAGCTTTTAAACAGCTATTTGATCAACTTGATGATAATTTATCAATTTGATCACTGCAAACTTACTTTTGCATTGAGATAGCATTTCTGTTCGGTCTGCAAGGAAGAATATGTTGCTATTGGGTTGCTGCCGATAAACTTTCTGTAAAAAAAACCGAACCAATGCTGCATTAAGTCAAAGCAACAAACCTGGGCGACCACACTGCAGCAGAAGCTGATGCAGGTCCACCAAAATACCCCTTCACTTTTATGTCAGAAGGATAAGCTCTGCCCTGACAACACTAACATTCCAGTGTCATACCATCCAAAAAATTTCATGGTCTACTCCTGCCTAATCTGCATTTCTCTTTTCCTCATACAAGAGATCACATCTATTTTAAAACATATACATGAAAAGTAACAATACTTCATGAAGTCTTCTGATCAACTCAAATGTCTTAATGCAATAACTCAGATAAAACACGAAAAGGTAAAGAAAAAAAACCCCAAACCATACTGTGTTACAGTGCACAAGGGTACATATTCAAATAATTTGGAGAAAAAATTGTTCTGAGAGCATCTGTACTAAAATCTGTATTAAAACAAATTAAAAGACAGCGTGCTCAGATTTTGTTTCCCCTCTTGTCTCTATGCTTATTTCTTTGATGCTAAAACAAAATAGTCAAAAGCAAATTTTTAAATACTTACCCTGTTCTTCTTCAAATTAGACAGCTCATCAACTACAACCTTCTGCTCTTTAATCTGAAAGGCAAAAGATGCACTTCAATTTAATAATTAAAAATAAACCACTGTATTATAATCCTGGTGGTAAACACACTTACTGACATTTTAAGACAAGTACATGCATATACAGTTGCTGTTCTCCAAATGGACCACTGAAGACAAAGTCAAACTTCTAAAAATGGGTTATCTTGTACAGATTTTTATTCTTCCTACCCTCAAAAAGCAATCACTACTGGGAAGCCAGAGTATCTCTAGCTATTTATAATCAGAGATCACATTTTTCCCCCAGAAAATAAAAGAAAACATGCAAACAACTAATAAGACATCAAATATTTTTAGAAAATAAAATTTAACATATCTACAATGGACTTCATAATCACAGGTATTCTCCAGATTCAAAGTGAAACCAGTAAAACCCCCAAACCTCTAAAACCGTATTAAGAGCAATCAAAGCCTTTCTATTGCTCTGGAATTTTGCATAAACTTCCTTAGTGGGATTTAGCACTCTGCTCAACAGCACTGGAAGGGGTGGCAGGTATTCCCATCTTCTATTACAATGACAGCAGTCAATGCTAAAGAGCGATCAGGACAACCATCATAAAAGCTAATGAAATAGAACAAAATACGGTCAGTGGACACTGAGTGCCTTTTATTAAACAGAAGCAATATGGGTTTTTTTATTATTCTTTTGTATCTCCTGGAATCGGTGCAACAGTAAAAAGCTGCCACAGAGCTAGGTTAGCCAAACTGAGTGTGGCATACAGAAAAGACAACTTTTCCAACAGCTACAATAATATCTTACATTTACAATTCCAACAGACAAAACAGCAGTATCATCTTTTGCTACGGACTAAATCAGCCACTTAAGCATAACAGAAATTAAAACCTGCCATACTGCTGTGTCCTAGGTTTACGTCTTCCCAGACAATCAAAAATACCACTGACTTTATACAATATGGTCACATGGAAATGAAGCCATTTTTTGAGGAAAAGCAGTTCCATAGAATCATAGAATGGTTCAGGCCAGAAGGGACCTCCAAAGGTCATCTAGTCCAGCCTCCCTGCAGTCAGCAGGGACACCCCCAACAAGACCAGGCTGCCCAGGGCCTCATCGAGCCTCCCCTTGAATATTTCCAGGGAAGGGGCCTCAAACACCTCCCTGGGCAGCCTGTTCCAGTGTTCCACCATCCTCATTGTGAAGAGCCTATTCCTAACATCCAGTCTAAATCTGCTCTTCAACTGGACAGATTTCATCCTAACAAAGCTATTGGCGCCACAAAAAATAGAGTAGATTTATGAGAAGTGCCAGCCTCTGTGACTGAAACCCTCTGTCAGTTTTATGACCAGGTACAGCTGAAGTAGACATAACAGAGAAAAACCTCACTGCGACTCACCTGACGTTTCAAACTCAACTTGGAGCAGCAAGAACCATAAAACTAATCTGACAAGAGAGCTAACAGCAACGCCGACAAGAACTCGCTACACGACAGACGCTCTCTTCCGAGACTTAAACGCAGAACCCCGCACCATGGCATCCCCAGTTTCCTGACAAGGACCCACCCTCCTCCTCTTCACGCCGATCGCGCCCAAGGTTTCCAGACTATGCGAGGCCGCCGCCTCTCACATACCCCCGGCATCACGGCCCTGGAGGCGCTTCAGCCTGCCCCACGCAGCCGACTGCACCGCGGGTACACGCGGAGAGAACGCAAACACCGCTGCTTCAGGCGGGGCCGTTAGCCGCACCGCAGCCCCCTTCCTCCGGTCCCTCTTTTCTTCCCTCCCTGCCGGCAGGCCGCCTCAACTCACCCTCCGGCTCAGCTCTTCTTTATGGCGCACCTTCGCGCTCTCCTCCTTCTTCTCCTCTTCCTCCTGCCGCTGCCCGAGGCCTGACATCACCACTCGCACAAACGCGACGACGGTGGTGGCGGCGGCGACAGCATCAGCAAACGGCTTCAGCGCCGTACCCCTCCCCTCCTCAGCAGTCCGCCGTCGCCAGTGGCGGCAGGGCCAGTGCGCGGCAGGGCAAGCGCGCGGCAGGGCATGCACACAACAGG
>VXBJ01003113.1:592951-606120 GCA_013400055.1 Nycticryphes semicollaris | reverse complement strand
GGGGGGGAAAGGAGGAGGAAGAGGTGGGCGCATGCGCGCGGGAAGGCCACGCGGAAGGCCGGTCAGCAGGCGTAGCTGGGCACGCGCGAGCCGTTGGGGGCAGTAGGAGATAAAGCGGGCCTGCCTGGGAGTTGTTTGTGAGGTATTGGCAAGGCCAAGGTGAAAGTGCTGTTTGGAACGAGGGCTGGAATCTGGGCCTTGTCGAGTGTGAAGAAAAAAAAAAAATATTAGTGGTTTGCCTTGGAACTGTTAGTTGTGGTGGTGACCCTGCACTGGTGTCAGGCAGTTTGCTTAAAGTCAGGCAGATTGCTGAGGAGATAGGAGTTATATTTACACATAGTAAGTTTACACATTTTCCTCTTCAGTAGAATGGCCTTAATATTTCTTTATCTCGTCCATTCTACTATAGGTGTATCACTGTGGTGCGTATGTCTTCCTGTCTTTATAAATACATCAAGGAAGAAGTTCAAGGGGCAGGATGGTGATGACACAAGGACAAATATATTTTCATGATTTGCTACCATAAATTTAGGTTGAGAAATAGTAAAAGGAGCCTGTTACTGTCCCAGTTTTGAAAATGTTTTCCAGTGCAATCAACGAAGAACAAAAAATTAAGATAGTTTGATTTACTTATGAAAGGAATTGTGTGCTCTTATCACAGAGTTAATTGTTGAGTAAACTGCATATTGCAGGAAATCGGAAGTCTGATTTTCATGGAAAATAGATCATATTTATTTATATATAATACATTTTTATAATGACTAATAGTGGATATTGTTGGGGAGTTTGGTTAAGACTTTATCAAGGTGACTGATGTAGGAACATTACAGTTATTTCTTTCGTATTATCCCTTTCCCTCTTTTACATATTATTCTGTAATTATTCTAAAGACTGAAGAGCCTTTCCAAACTTAGAGACTACTACAGATAGCATAGTTGGGATAGAATTGTCATAAAGTCCTGTAAATCCTTATGCTACTGGCTGCACTGCAAATATTGTGCAAATCTTCATAATTTGAAATATTTCCTACTTTAATAAGTGAGGTAGGAATGTTGACTCTTGCTGCTTTGTGGCTCACATAATCATAGGTGTTACATATTCTGATAATACTTGGAGCTTGCGAGCAAGGTTACGCCTCATTTCGGTGGTATCTGTGAGTCTGGTTGGCATTCCATGGTGTTGACTGGAATTTTTGGCAGTGATATAGGGAGAATAATGATTTTGGTTCCTAGCAGAAGCATGAAAAAAGACAATATCTAACAATACAGTGAGAATATTTAATGATATCGTAATTTGCAAATGTTATGCTGATTTGCCTTTTTCAGGAAGAGAAGCTGAAGTTACAGTTTCATAAAAGGTCAGTCTTGTTCTTTCGTCCACCTTCAGTCACACATTTCTGCCTCCACCCTTGCATCAACATGACTGCTTGTGGGATCGTGTGACAAGGCAGGTTAGGTAGTTGATCCAGCTTGCTTTGTAGTGTACCAGTATTTGTGTAACTTTGGCAGTCCCAAAGCAGGTTAACTGAAGCGGCTGGGGAACTGTTGCCTCAGGGTTGGGGAGATTCTGGAGTATGTTCTTCAACTTCTAGAAGAAATACGCCTAACTGGGTCACAGTTTTGATGGTATCGCTCTGTGTGCTTTGTAGTTTGTCGCTCTTGTTCTGTAGAGTAATTTGTTTAATCTGGGTACCTACCAACCCTCTGCTACCTGAGTATTTTATTTGCTGTTGATATGTTACAAAGGTTGATGATCGAGTAAACCCAGAAGTCAAAGTATAATTACTGATGATCCTTTTCATGTTCAGTAATAAATACAGTTAATGTTTATTAATCAAAAATTCATCACTGTTTCTGAGAGTGTTTCATAAGTTGGTTCATAAAGGTGGTGATAATGGTCTTGAGGCATAATAGCGAGTGTAGAATGTTTTCCACTTCTGGTCTTACTACAGATTGCTGGTTTTTCTACTGATATTTTGGTAAGTCCTTAAAAATAATGGATTCTTGCAATCTTATTACTCCTGAAATTCCCCACATTCATACAATAAGAGTTTAAAACTCAACAAAGGAAAAGGTCAGCACCTTTTATCTCCCTGTGCAAAGCTGTGACATCATAATTCAACCTTATTTCAGGGCTGCAGTAGTTCTATTGTTTGTTATGTGCATGCACTGTTCTTTATGAGTGGTGGTGAGATGGCTCAGGAGATGATCTGGCTGACAACTGAGTGGACAGTGTAGTTCAGTGATACATCTCCAGTCAATCTGCTTGTGTCTGTCCTCTTCTCTTGTGCCAGTTCAGGTGCTTTGAACAATTTCTGGCACAAAAGTGTTTTGGGGAGGTTAACAATGCCTTACACATATTAATGAAGTCTGAAGGAATATTTCAGAGTCTTTTGAGTCCTCAACTTTTCAGCACCTGGGATCTTTAAAAATATACAACATAATGCAAATTACCCAAAAAAGCAATGCAAACAGTTACAAAACAGGCAGTACTTACTGATGCCAGAAGATATTTTAAATTGTCATTGCGTGACAGCAAACATAGGACCAAAACATTATCCTCAAATAACCGAGCTCAAGCCCTGACAGATTGTTGATAAAAGCATGGCAAAAATGTTAGGCCACCCTTCTGTAAACTGCTATCAGTCTTGAAGACCTTTTTTCAAGATGTTGGCAGCCTGTTTGTGTCAGATGATTTTATGGATGTGAGAGATACAAGGTAGCATTCATAATGCCGTTGGGGCTTAGCAGTGCCAAATTTCCATTCTTTGCTGTGAGCTAGAAATCTGCATGTACTTGGTTCTGTATCTAAGCTGATGCTTGGGAACATGTTAAGCCGTGATAATTTGATTGTGGGTTCAAACTTGAGCCACTTACTAGGTTCAGCTGTAAGTAACTGCACTCTGAGGAAGTTTGTTGTGCTTTAGAAGAACCAGCCTTGGAGGTCCTTAGAACTGAACAGTACCAGGACAATTGTAGCTCTGATGTTGGCCACAAGAGAGCAAGCTGAAACTGCTGGCTGTTCAGTGAATCCACATAGTCAAAGAAAGAATGGAGCCTGGGGCATAAAACAGGTAGATGAGGTCTCTAGATGGAGGAGAGCACCGTCAGATGGTATGTGCAATTACGGGATTTTTTTGTCTTTTCTGGAATGTTTTCAATTTTGATCTTGGGTTATTTTGTATTCAGACCTTGTAACTTCAGAATCCACATGAGTAAATTCTAAGATGTAACATTGCTTTCTACATTAACTTCTCAGTTGAACCTACATTTTAATAACTTACTAACTCATACCAGTCTAAGAAAATTAAAATTGCTGAAATTAATTGGATTACCTTTATGCTAATTTGATTGAGACATTAGGATTTGAAGGGAGTTAGGTTAGTTTACACAACCAGGGATCTGGATCTATGTACTGGTATCTATGTAAAGTTGTGGTCTGTTTCCTTAGGTCAAATATCTAGATTATCAATTGCATAAGAAAACTTACAAAGCCTCTAATCATTCTGCTTCAAAAGTCCTATTACTGCAAACAAAACATGAAGCCTGAGCACTTACATGAGCTTGAAGTACAGTCAGTTTCTTCAGTATTTACTTCTGATACACTGTTAAAACAATCTGAAGCCTACTTTGCACAAAACTTTTGCATAGGTCAGATGCATCAAATTCTTAATTTTCTAATAAAAATCACTTTTCCATGTAAGATTTTAAAGCTATTGTGAAAATAGCTGAGAACTTGCATAGCATCAGTCTATCATTAGCTTTTACAATCTGATTGCATTCGTTAAAACTTCTAAAAGTGCTGGACTGAGTATGTTGTTTGTAAAATACTCTGATGATTTCAATAAAAGAGGGTTTAAAAATAGACTTTCAAGTCTACTCTGTGTTCTTCAGTATAAAACTGAAGTAATTCTCATGAATGCAAGAAGGACCTTCTCCAGGTTTTATGTTGCTGTACCTAAGAACATAGTTTGACCTTTAATTCTCATAATCTTTCCATCTTTAGTGCAGAACGCCTTGTTGTACACTTTGCTAGAGTTTAGAAGAGAGTTGAGAAGTTTGTGTGTGTATGACTTAGGTAGAACCAAAAGATTTGTGTTGGTCTCTCGTTTATGAACTCTTTTTTGTTATAGAGTTCATAATCTGGCATGGCAGCCCCTCACATGCTTTGAATAACCAACACACAGGTTTCCTATAGTAACCATCTACTTTGAATATGGGATCAGATTTCCAGATGTACATTTTGAGCAGGATCTTCAGGGATCCTGAAAAATCCAATGTTCTATCTTATAACAACTAATGTTTTGTTTGCAGTATGAAGCTGGAAGTCTGGTGACTGAAAGCCCTTCTGGTGATGTCATTAAGGACTTAGAACTGCTTGTGAACACTAGATGGACCTGTACCTCATTTGTGTTACCTTGGATTGGGAAAATGAGAAAAGGAGAAGAGAACTGCATCAAATATGCTCTGAGTGAGGAGTCAGCCTGCCCAGTAAGTCTGCTTTGTGCAAGATGAGGTAGGGAGCCTGGAGAAGACTAGAGGGATAATTATGTGCTTGCTTCTATTTCCTGTTGGGAGTGCCTCCCTGACAGTAAGTACTGTGTTTAATACTATATACAACTGATACTTTCTTGGAGATAAATCAGGGAGATGAGATTGCTTTGAAGGAATAGGCAGGCCTGGGCAGAATGGGCTGAAGGTACAGAAGTAGCAGCCTGCTTGTGTTACTGTAGTATGGGTCTCCTAGAATCAGGGACTTAGTCATTTCAACTGAGATAGGTTACAGTCCTATAAAGCATGTTCCAGCAGACACAAAAGGGACCTGCATAAATGTGAGCTTGGGCAGACCAGAACATGCGAGTTGGCTGGAGAAAGGGGGAAATGCCTGTTACCTTTACAAGGCAGGAGTGAATGTAAGGATGTTTGTTCCGAGACGTCCAGTTGGATTAGCATCTTACCTAGATGGATTTATTAAATGTGTTGTTCTCAAGTGCTTTTTGTCCCTTTGTTCTCATTGTTACAGATATTTGGACCTAGTGCTTGCTATTGAGCAAACTTAGCCACTTGGGACACCAAAGAGCAAAAATATAGTTTTTCCAGATTTGGAGAGGGGAGTTATTTGAAAGGAAACTCTTCAAGTTTTCAAATTCTAATGTGCCAGTGGCCATGTTTTTAGTTTGTTGGGCTTTTTTTATTTTTGTAATTCATTCTATGTGTCTTAGGCTATGCTGAGGCCTTTCCCATTTATGCATTGTCCTTATTTCTCTCTAGCCTTCCCCCCCCCCACCTTTACATGAAGCTTTGGTACAAATCAGCCTGCACATGTGGCAAAACAACCTAGAACCAAAATAACTGAAATCTTATTTGACCTTTCAGTCTTGAGGCTTATACTTGTTCACCATCATATTATGATGAAAAGGATACTTAGTGCTTTGAATTCTTTAAGGGTCCATAGAGCTCAAAATGCGTGACTGAGGGGAAATCTAAGCCAAAGTTGTATGAGTTGGCAGAGTGAGGAACTGAACTTTGAGGTCCTGGATTTTCTTCATATGTTCCACCAATTACCATTATTATTTTCATGTTGGCTACCTAGACTTTAGTAAAGGCTTTGACCCTGTTTCCCACAGCATTCTGCTGCACAAACTGGCTGCCTGTGGCTCAGAAGGGCATAATTGTTGCTGGGTAAAAAAACGAGCTAGATGACCAGGCCCAAAGGGTGGTGGTGAATGGAGTTAAATCCAGTTGGCAGCTGGTCATAAATAGTGTTCCCCAGGGTTCAGTGTTGGGGCTGGTTCTCTTTAATATCTTTATCAATGATCTGGACAAGGGGATCGAGTGCGCCCTCAGTAAGTTTGCAGACAACACCAAGTTGGAAGGGAGTATTGATCTGCCTGAGGGTAGAAAGGCTTTGCAGGTTGGATCAATGGGCTGAGACCAATGGGATAAGGTTCAACAAGGCCAAGTGCTGGGTCCTGCACTTGGGTCACAATAGCCCCAAGTGTTACAGGCTTGGGGAAGAGTGGCTGGAAAGCTCCCAAGTGGAAAAGGATCTGGGGGTGTTGGTCAACTGTCAGCTGAATATGAGCCAGCAGTGTGCTCAGGTGGCCAAGAAGGCCAACAGCATCCTGGCCTGTATCAGGACTAGGGAAGCGATCGTCCCCCTGTACTCAGCACTGCTGAGGCCCCACCTTGAGTGCTGTGTCCAGTTTTGGGCCCCTCACTTTAAGAAAGACATAGTAATAGTACCAGTTTATGTGGGCATAAAGGAGGGAAATTCAGAGTGGCATAGCAGAAGTATTATATGAAACTAAACTATGGAGCTACCTTTTTTTTTTTTGGTAGTATTGCAAACAGTGTGAGCAAGATGTGTCTACATGTGATTCTCTACAGACCAGAACAAAAAAAGAGGCAAAAAAAAAAATCCTTTGAAAAGGATTTTTGAAATCAACGTAGGTAACTCAACTATTTTTTTTTCAAGTTTATGGAAGTCATTGAAACCTAAACTCAGGTGAATTAAAACACAAGTAGAAATGGAATAGCAAAGGGAGCAATTTGCATGTCACATGTAATGAATAAGACCTAAATACACATCTAGGATCACTGCAGTTTACTATTTTATTTCAGGCATTACTCCATTCTGAAACCATGCAGAATGCCTTAGTATTTATCTTGATGTTCCATATTCAGTATATACCTCAATATATTATCCTCATAATATTCAGTCTTATTCAAGCTGCTTTTAAATTTTCAAAACTGAAGGTATTTTTGCTTGACAAGGCAGAACATATGGCCACACTGTGCACATGGCCTGTGAAGGAAGCTGAAGATTTGATTGTAGTTACTGGACAATTCCATTTCTAGCCATTGCAAAGTTGTATGTCTCATATTCTGATGCTGAGGGTAAGATATTAATGGTAAAGATTTTCTGTTCTAATATGTGGATATGGAAGTGATTTTGGGGAATCAGGGAGGAGAAGGTTTGTAGTATTCAGCCTCTTCCCAGCAGTGCTTCTAATGACAGATTGTGCCATCTATTCTGCCTACATACCTGGCCCCACACAGAACAACAATGAGGAAATACTTGCTAGATGATTGGGAAGATGATTGCTAACAGTGTTGACATTAATTATCTTTCTGATCTAACACTTCACTGGTACTATATGGTTGACATGTGGGAGAATTTATTTACATCTGTGTTAGTTGGACCTGGAAAAATGGTTGAATGAGAAGCCCAAATGGGAGGTGTCGTTGCCTCTTTTTGATTTTATAACAGAAAAAGTTCTGGTGTGTGGTGGAGTTGCAATATATTTAGAACTGAAAATATTTATGTTACACACAGTTGGTGGGTAAAATGTAAGGCCACAGAAATTCCTAGTTTAAAGTGTTGATTTGGGTGTTTTTTAAGACTAAATTTAAAAGACTACTGTTTTGGTTGGGGTTTTTTTGTCATAGGGTAGAGTAGAAAAAGGAGAACCAGATCTCATGCTTCAGTGTAGTAGGTGTCAGAAAGGAATTGGTTTATGTCCTTAAGTCTCCTCCTGCACTAGTGTGTGTAGATGCAACAGTGAATTGCCCATCTACTGAAATCTGCTCTGAAGTACTGGCTGTTGGGCAGACCAAGGCCAGCAAGTCAAACACTTAGATGAACGTGATAGATCTTACGCTGCAGTATCAAATCTTTCTTTTAAGAAGTTGACAACAACAATGTGATACAGTATCTTGTGCTATACCTAAGTACTGCTAGCTCTTAAGTAATAAAACAATTTCACAAATGCCAGTGTAGTCTGAGTTGTCTTCTAGTATGGGAACATAGGCAGTTGGCAGTGCTAGCCTTTGGTTATCATCTTCAGTTATGATGTTCTTCTGTGCTAATTAGCATAATTACTTAAAAATAACTGCATTCACTGGAATTCTTTGAATTTCTATTTTAGCATTAGAATGTCTTACTTGTTTTTCCACTGAAGTAATTGGCATGGTCTTTACTGATAGACACAACAAAAGCGAATTCTGCTTAGGCATTAATACGATGTGTTTTTAAGTAGTTCATCTTTAAAAAGAAGACTTTAATATAGCTGTATATAGTAAATAGGTCTTTTTGCAAGGGTTTATATGTCTATCAGTTTCTGATGAGCAGAGTATATGGCAGTTGCTTTCAAATAGTACTAATCTCATGCATAGAAAAACGATTTATCAGCATCTATTTAATTCTTAATAGTTTGCTTCTCATCACTGTAGTGCCTGCCTGGATCAAGTACTTCTTACTGCCTATGAGTAGCTTCTCTGTGATCCAATAGCAGGTTAAATATTTTTGATAAACTCAGCAGTTGAGGTGAATAGTTTAAGGATATTTTTATTTGTTCCATGTGTTACTGTCATTTTATGTTAGACTGTACTTTTAGTCATTATTTATGTGAAAGTTATTAAGCAGGCTTCCTGCTTGACTTTGGTGCCATTGCTTCATGTATTTATTTATTTGCTTATTGTTTTATTGTGAAATAAAACTTTACCTCTGAGAATTTTTAAAAAGCATCACCAGCTCTGCATTAGTATGAAGTAATCTCCATTTCCTGGCCTAAATTATTGCTTCATACCACAGTGCACAGCGGTGGAACAGCTGCAACATCCTGACTGAAACTTTTGCATTTGTCTGAGGAGGGAGAGTGGTATAATTGGGCTGATATTCTGCCCTTGAGCACACTATGGTCTCTTAGATTTATCCAAAAAGGACATCTTCAAACCAGAAGGGTTATTAATTGGAGGAAATTTCCCGGATAACCCAGCCATGTTTAGCGTGTGCATTATGAAATGCTCTTGCTATGCAGGAGCTTTATCTAGCAAGCTGTTTTCCTGCAAATAGAGATTTGATGACAGACCTCAGTGCCACACCTCTGTGCTTAGGTGTGGGAAGAACCTTTATTGTTGCTTTGTCTGGGACACAAATGGTGTTGCTGATGTTTAATTCTATGAGGTGATGAACATCCTGGCCCCTGTCTCAGAAGACACACAGGCCTCAGAATGAATAAAAGTCTGTATCATGCATAATCTTCCTGTCCTTTTCTATTTCCCTAACTACTACTTCCACAGCAGTTGCTCTCATTTTGACTCCCTGCAGTTCTCAGGGTGCAAAGTATACAGCCACTTACTCCAGTTACTGTTAGTTACTGTTTTGTTGATTATTTTGGCAGGAATGCTTGCACAGCTGCTTCTCTTCTTTCATAAAACATCCCTGGGGACTGAAATCCTTGTTCTGATGACAGTGAGAATGTTTTCAGCTTGTAGTGAAGTCAGGTGAGAGCTCCTAAAATCACTACACTAAAGCCTTTAAGCCTACAGAATTTAAATATACCATCTGTGAGACTGTTCATAACATAGCAGTGCCATCTGCTAATGCTTTACAACCCCCTGAACAAAGGTGGGATTTTTAAAGTTTATAGCGCAGCATCATCTCCCTGGTGTTTTATTCTCATGACATTGCCACAGCTCATATTGTATGAACTTTGTCAAAAAAAAAAATAAATGGAAATTAAAAAATGCAGCTAGTTATGCTCCTTACCACAACAAAAGGAATTCCAGGGTGCCAGTATCAATGAGAATGAAGTAGGAACAGATGTAAGAGGTATTTGGCAAGTGGAAGCATTAATTAATTTTTCAGATGAGATAAGGAAGATGCAGATGAAGATGGTGAAGCAGTGGAACAGGTTGTCCAGGGAGGATTTTTAGTCTCCAACCTTGGAGGTTTTCAAGACCAGACTAGAGCTTTGAGTAACCTGATCTCATAGTCTCATAGCTGACCTTGTTTGGAGCAGGAGATTAGACAAGAGACCTTCTGAGGTCCTTTCCAACCTGAATTGTCCTATTATTCAAATCCTTGAGATGAAAAAATGCTTGAAGGTGTCTAGCACCTCACAAGGCCCATAAAAACTGACACCATCTGGCCTGATGTGGTCTGAACCTGCAACATCTTCCTTCAATTGATTGCCCTTCTTTCCAATGAGACTGATCACATCTTCTGTTTCTGTTAGATGACCCCCATCTAACCCTACCTTAAACCTTATTCCCATATCCACTGATCCCCAGACTCCAGCATAAAGATTGTACTGAAGTCAATTTCCTTACCTCTTTCATGCTGATAGTCGTACTGTATGTGATCAATTAACCTCTTCTCCTACCTTTCATGTTTTTATCAGTTTGCTATAGAATAAACTTTTTGACCTGGACAGTTAAGACACTTTCATCCTTTTACTCCAGTTGTTCTTTAATTCACATGTTTTTTCGAACACCTAAAATAAATGAATTGCATCTTGCATTTCAGATTTTTCTATTACTAATTCTGCTTCCCTTCTCGTCACCTCCATTCAATATGTAAACATTCGGTCCTTTGGCAGCTACACTCTTGGCTGTACTGCTGCACAGTCACTGCTACAATGGCTGTACTTTATTGCACAATTCTTGTCCAGATTGGTCACCAAAAAGCAGTCTCACATCAGAAGGTAAATGGCAAACATACTGGGAAGGCGTGCAGTGGTGAGAGGGCCCTGAAGAGCTTCAAGGAAGGTGATGGCTGTCTGAACTTCATCACTTCTTCACCAACTACATAAGGATCTTCTTTCCTTAGGAGAGCTACAGTAAGGTTAGACACACTGAATGTTGGCTGGTCAGTAGTTTTCAGTGTCACAAGTCCAGTTAGCTTATATGTAAAAATGGTGTTTGAATTACCCAAGCATCTAGTTTAAGATATATATACATAGAGTAACCAAGTAGGTGAGGAAAAATGTAGTGGTAGCCTCAGTACTTAGCTTTGTTCAACTGCTGTGTTCCCTGAGGAACACCCAGAACTGCGATGAGAGTAAACATATGTTTTAAGTGTTAACTGTGTGACTTTTCTTCCCAAAGAACAAATCATGACACGTGAATCCTGCAAATGGCACACTTTCCACTGGGATTTTTAAAAGTGCTCAGCATCCTACTAGAAAGGAACCTTATGGGTACTACTGGGGGAGGAACTTAGCTAGCTGAGTTTTAGCCCCTGTGACTTTCTCAGTTTTCAGTATAGTATATCTGTAAACTGAACTATACATTTTTTTCTGTACAAACAATTCTCAACAAATAGCCAAACACAATTACCACAGAGAACTGACCTCATTTTTATGATCTCTCTGATTTATAATGTCACAACTAATAGAGTACTGGATGCTAAGCCTCAGCCATTGTTCCATTCAGTTGACAAAGTATCATTGGCTTATAATGGTCATTGTTCTTATATCATTCTGGGTACAATAACATCACTGTTCCCTGTCTCCTGCTCCTAGGCCTCTCTGTAGGCTTAAGCTTTATAGAATATGCATGTGGTGAAATGAATATTGAAAGTAATTAATATGAAAGTAATATTCTTTGAGTGCTGCTTCTGTGTTCGGAATACTTGACCGACCTTCATGAATTTAACCTCCTACTGACCTGTTAATTATAACGCATAGAATAATTCTTATTCTATAGATGAGGAAATTGAAGGATATAAAACTAGACATGACTGCATATAAGAGCACTCTGAATTTACTGTGCAGGGCACTATTCCTCCACAAACATGAAAAGACTCCAGAAAATCTCTCTCTTTTTATAGCACAGGAAACTAAGACAAAATATGCACTTGTGTGGGAATACACAAAAGACCCATGATAGAACTAAAAATAGACTCTGGCCAGTGCATTGTCACTCTACAGCTATCAAGCTGCTGATAAAGCATGAAGAAAAATGTGACACACTTTTGGTATGTTTCTCCTGGATTTAGTAGCATGTGGTGTATTAATTATCAACAGCAGTGGGTGCACAGCATAAAGCTTGACATGGACTAACTGGGCACATACCTAATTTCCTAGACAGACTGTAGCTTCTGCTCAAGTCAGTGCTGCCATAACTAGATTGGTATTAGAGACTGCAGTACAGGTGTACCCTGTAGCAGTGACAAAGCCAGATGCAGGATGAATCCAAGGTTACTGATTAGCAAGCTGCTATACTATTTCATTTTGGTATCAGTAAGGAGAAAGCACACAGGGAATTATCAGTGGTTCCACCCAATTTTCAGTTAAACCACTCAAGCCACAAAAATATCGTTTTTCTTTTGTATTCAAATGTGAATGCCACTTTTTTGCAACTTCTCCAGTGATGTTATACATGGGGTTCTTGAAAACTAGTGATTGTGTGCTATGGCTTGGAGATACAGGCTGTGTTTGGTTTTAAGATAGCTGTTGTTTTGTTTGCTAAATTATTACAACTTGCTGACTTTTTACAGAACCCATGTGTGTGCTTGCCTGTATGCCCGTTTGAAAATTGCCTGGACAACCCAGTCTTCTTTTTGGTTGGCTAATAAAGCACACATCCCTGCATGCCACCTTGCAGAGACAATAAATTATTTTTCACCGAGTTGCTCAGCACTAAAAATGTATTAGGCCATGAAAGAAAATTTTGTTTCAGCATTTAATAATACCTTGTTTTTTCAGCAGTTTTTCTTGTTCACCTTAGACTGAAAAAAACCCAGTTTACTAGCTGATTAGGCACAGGAGAAGTAGAAGTGCACTGATCATTTGATTAGTATGGCATGTCCAGTATTTCATGTACTGATTCACAGTGAATAGGAACAGAGAATCATAGAATGGTCCAGGCCAGAAGGGACCTCCAAAGGTCATCTAGTCCGACACCCCCCACAGTCAGCAGGGACACCCCCAACTAGACCAGGCTGCCCAGGGCCTCGTCGAGCCTCACCTTATGTATCTCCAGGGAAGAATAACATTCTTCTTTTCTATTGCTCTATTAGATCATGATAATTTACCTAAGTCAGTGGCAGGACCTGACCCAAGCACAGCAAATCTTAATTAGTAACAAACTAATATATAGTTTGGAAATATTTATTAAATAATTTGAATAGTTTATGAACAAAATTTATTTAGGGATGGCTAGTGAACTTTCTCAACTGAGCTTTCTTCTGTTATTCAATATTACTAAATAAGGTTGAGGAGTTGTGATTTCATAAAGAGTTGCATAGATAAAGCCTGGTGCATAAAACTTTAAATAGACTGATAGAAAGGACAGGCATACTAAGTTGGGTAGAAATTATGGTTGATTTATGGCATCCATAAGACACTAATGGAATCACAGAATTGTCAGAGTTGGAAGGGA